>PVIW01006714.1:0-49751 GCA_004026585.1 Noctilio leporinus | reverse complement strand
AAGTATGGACATTTTAATGATGTCGATTCTTCCCATCCATGAACATGGTATATGTTTCCATTTATTTGTATCTTCCTTGATTTCTTTCTTCATTGTTTTCTAGTTTTCTGAGCACAGGTCTTTGACCTCCTTAGTTAAGTTGATTCCTAGGTACTTTATTTTTCTTGTTGCTATGGTAAATTGGATTTGATTTTTCACTTCTATTTCTGTTGTTTCATTATTGGTATACAAAAATGCTTTTGATTTCTGGATATTGATTTTATACCCAGCTATTTTGCTAAATTTGCTAATTAGGTTGAGTAAGTTTTTGGTGGAGCCCATTGGGTTTTGTATGTACACTATCATATCATCTGCAAATAATGACAGTTTGACTTCCTCCTTTCCAATTTGGATACTGTTGATTCCTTTTTCTTCTCTAATGGCTATAGCTAGAACTTCCAAAACAATGTTGAACAGAAGTGGAGAAAGTGGACAGCCTTGTCTTGCTCCTGATCTTAGGGGGAAAGCTTTCAGTGTTTATCCATTAAGTATGATGTTGGTTTCAGGTTTCTCATAGATGGCCTTTATGATGTTGAGGTATGCTCCCTCTATTCCCATTTTGCTGAGGGTTTTTATCATAAATCGTTGCTGCACTTTATCAAATGCTTTTTCAGCATCTAATTATATGGTCATATGGTTTCTTTCAATTTGTTCATGTGGTGTATTACATTTATTGATTTACGAATGTTGTACCATCCTTGCATCCCTGGGATGAAGCCCACTTGATCATGGTGTATGATCTTTGTAATATACTGCTGAATCCGATTGGCCAATATTTTGTTGAGAATTTTAGCATCTATGTTCATCAGACATATTGGCCTGTAACTTTCTTTCTTAGTTGGATCTTGCCCTGGTTTGGGGATTAGAATAATATTGGCCTCATAGAAAGAGTTTGGGAGTCTTCCCTCTTCCTAAATTTTTGGTATAGTTTGAGGAGGATAGGAGTTAGTTCTTCTTTAAATGTTTGGTAAAATTCACCTGTGTAGCCATCTGGTCCAGGGCTTTTGTGCTTTGGGAGACTTTGGATTACTTCTTTAATTTCACTAGTTGTTATTGGCCTATTCGGGCTTTTTGCTTCTTCTGGGTTCAGTTTTGGTAGATTATACCTTTCCAGAAATGTGTCCATTTCATCCAGGTTGTCATATTTTTTGTCATAGAGTTGTTTGTAGTAATTTCTTACAATCTTTTGTATTTCTGAAGTATCAGTTGTGATTTCTCCTCTGTCTGTTCTGATGCTGATTATTTGGGTCCTCTCTCTCTTTTTCTTGCTGAGTCTGGATAAGGGCTTGTCAATTTTGTTTATTTTTTCAAAGAACCAGCTCCTGGACCTGTTGATTCTTTGAATTGTAGTTTGAATCTCTGAGTTATTTAGTTCTGCTCTGATCTTGATGATTTCCTTCCTTCTACTTGCTCTGGGCTTTGTTGTTGTTCTTCTAGTGCTTGCAGCTTTGTGGTTAGGTTGTTTTTATAAACTTCTTGTAACCTTTCTTGGAAGGCCTGTATTGCTATAAATTTCCCTCTGAGAACTGCCTTTGCTGTATCCCATTAGTTTTGGGCTGTTGGGTGTTCATTGACATTTGTTTCCAGGAACTTTTTGATTTCATCTTTAATCTCATTGTTAACCCCTTCATTGCTTAAAAGCATGTTATTCAGTCTGCAGGAGTTAGAGAATTTTTGTTTTCTTCCCCTTGAGATTGGTTTCTAGTTTCAAGCCATTGTGACTGGAGAAGTTACTTTGTATGATTTCAATTTTCCTGCATTTGTGGAGGCTTGTCTTGTGACATACCATGTGGTCTATCTTGGAGAATGATCCATGTGTATTTGAAAAGAATGTGTATTTTGCTTCTTTGGGGTAAAAGACTCTGTATACATCAGTTAGGGCCATTTCCTCTAGAGTGTTGTTCAATGCCAAAACATCTCTGGCGGTTTTTTGTTTGGAAGATCTGTCCATTGTTGATAGTGGGGTATTAAAATCCCCTACTATTATTGTGTTGCTGTCTGTCTTTCTTAAAGTCTTCCAAGATTTTCCTTATATATTCCGGACCTCCTATGTTGGGTGGGTACATGTTTATCAGAGTTATTTCTTCTTGATGGATTGTTCCCTTAAGTATTAGGAAATGCCCATCTTTGTCCCGTTTCACGGCCTTCATTGTAAAATCTATTTTATCTGAAATCAGTATTGCTACTCCAGCTTTTTTTTTCATGTCCATTTGCTTGATATATATTTTTCCATCCCTTCACTCTCAATCTGTGTCGATCTTTTGTTCTGAGATGAGTCTCTCTCTTTTTTTTTAATTTTATTGTTGTTGTATTACATCCATCACCTTTTTGCTCCCCTCTGTCCCCCTCCCCACCCACCCATTCGCCCCAATGTCAATCCCACCTGTTGTCCATGTCCATGGTTCCTTTATACTAGGTTCTTGTCTACACTGCTCCCCTTCTTTGCCTCTGCCTCCCTCCTCCCCCCGACCCCATTCCCCCTGACCACTGAAGTCCTATTCCTTGTATTCATGTACTTGGTTCTTTTTTGCTTGTTATTAGTTTTGAAGACAGCATGTATGTGGGTCATGTTGTCTTATCCATTCAGCTACCTTATGTCTTTGATTGGTGCATTTAATCCATTTACATTTAAGGTTATTATTGATCGATACTTATTCATCGCCACTTTCTCCCTTTGTATCTGAATTCCTCTTTGGCTTTCTCTGTTTCTTCATTTTATTTATTTATTTACTTATTTTTAAAGCAGACCCATTAGCATTTCTTGCAATGCTGGTTTGGTGGAAATGTATTCTTTTAGTCTTTTTTGTCTGGGAAGTTCCTTATTTCTCCTTCTATCTTGAATGAGAGCCTTGCTGGGTAGAGTATTCTTGGTTGCAGGCCTTTGTTTACCATTACTTGAAATACTTTTTGCCATTCCCTCCTGGCTTGAGTTGTTTCTGTTGAATAATCATTTGATAGCCTTATTGGAGCCCCTTTGTATGTAATTTGTCATTTCTCTCTTGATGCTTTTAGGATTCTCTCTTTGTCTTTGAGATTAGCCATTTTAATAATAATATGCCTTGGTGTTGGTCTGTTTGGATTGATCTTTATTGGGACCCTCTGTGCTTCCTGAACTGTATTAATGTTTTCACTCATCATGTTAGGGAAATTTTCTATCATGACTTTTTTGAACAGGTTTTCCATTCCTTGTTTCTCTTCTCCTTCTGGTATCCCTATGATACGGATGTTGTTACGTTTCATGTTGTCCTATAGCTCTCTTAACCCTTTTTCAGTCTTGTTCAGCCTTTTTTTGATTCTCTTGTACTGTCTTGGAGTATTTGTCTACATTATCCTCCAACTCGCTGATCCGGTCCTCTGCTTCCTCTAGCCTACTGTTGATTCCTTCTACTGTATTCTTCAATTCAGAAATTGTATTCTTCATTTCCTCCTGGCACTTATTGATAGTTTCTATGTCCTTTTTCATGCTGCTGTAGTTCTCAGTAAGTTCCTTGTAACTTCCCTGGAGTTCTTTGTAATTTCCCTGGTGTTCTTTGTAGTTCTCCTGGAGTTGTTTATAGTTTTCTTTGATGTGGCTGAGCTCACTGAGCTTCTCTAGGTTCATTTTTCTGAATTCCTTATCTGATGTTTCAGGTGCCTCTCTTTCATTTTGTGGTCTTTCTGGGGATTGTTCCTTTCCTGTTGGTGATGGACTGATTCTTTTTTTCCCCATTTTGTGTGTCTGCTGTTGCTGGCTTTTTATTTTTTTGCTTTTTCCTTGGGTTAACCTTCTTTGCTTCCTTGCCTTAGTTGAGCACCCTTCTGTGATACTAGATTTGTGGAGTTCAATGTTGCATTCTCCCAGATTTTATCCACTTGGTGTTCTTGGTGTGTCCTTTATTTGGGCTGTCTGGTTGTATTCTGGACCTGTGGGCTTTTAGCAGTAAAAAAAAAAAATGAAAAGAAAGAAAAAAAAAGGAAAAAGGAAATAAAAACGATAATAACAATAAGAAAAGGTTTAGATGGCTGTTCACCCTTAATATTAATCCCTGATTAGTCCAGATGGAGTCAGGACCTGAGGGCTTTTAGCATGAAAAGTAAACAAAGAAACAAAACAAAAAACAAAACTATGTATGATAAGCGAAAAGGATTTAGATGGCTGTTCACCCTTAATTATCCCTGATTGGTCCAGGTGGAGCCTGGACCTCCGGGCTTATATCAGAGAGAGAAAGAAAGGAAAAAAAAAAAAAAAAAAAAAAAAAAAAAAAAAAAAAAAAAAAAAAAAAAAAAAAAAAAAAAAAAAAAAAGGAAAAAGTCACAAGACAAAGAAAAACCAGTATTAATAAAGAAAGGGTTTAGGTGTCTGTTCACCCTTTATGATCTCTGTTTGGTCCAGGTGGAGCCAGGACCTGTGGGCTTTAATAGGAAGAAAAGAAAAAAAGAAAAAAGAAAAACAAAAGGAGAAAAAGGGCGGGATGGGGGAGAAAATGAAAGGAAGAAAAGACTAAAGAAAGGGTTTAAGTGGCTGGGGAAGGGAGGAATACTTAGATTGAGTAATGGGAATGTGTTGTATCCAGAGAGTGAGTAGACTTTAAATCAAGAGTAGGGGGGTCTTGGGTATTCAGGTAGATTGAGATAGGGTGGGGGGGATTAAGAATATGTGAGAAATAACTTTTGAAAAGGATATGTTGGGGATTAATAGTTCATGTATCTCTCAGCATAACTCAGATGCTTGAAATTAGCAGCAATCCATTTCCTGAGGCCTTTTTCTTAGTCATGTCTCTGCAGTCTATAATCTATATGGTCTTAGTGGCAGGGCCTCTGATTGTCACAGTCAAGGCTGATTCTGGGTGTCAGCCCCCAGGAATGCTGGGCCTAGCTGGATTTTAAAGCTGCCAGTATTCTGCCGCATGCAGGGTGTCCCCTCCCACTCCTGGCAGAGGTTCCTGCCTGTGATAGGCACCTGACACCCCTGCAGTGCAGCCTGCAACCTCTCTGGTTCCTTTGATGACTGGCCCTGCCTCCACCGCTCCGCTCTGGAGGAGGCAGCCCCCGACCGCCAACAGTGCCCAGGGTCCGCCAACACTGCCCTGCTCCCCCGGGTGATAGCCAGGCCTCCAAGCTGACCAGCTCTCCGAGGAGTCCTTTACTTGGCCTCCATGATGCGCCTTTCCCCGGTGTCTGTGGTCCTTGTGTCGACAATGGGCGGGTCAGTTGCCCCCCCTACTAGTTCCCAGCTTGCCAGCTCGCAGTTTGGATTTTCTGCGGAGCCTGGGGGCCTGTGTGGTTGCGCAGGGCTGGGACTCCCCCCTCGCAGGGGCTTTAATCTGCTGTTTCCCAGGTGGCCTAGCAGTACCGTTTTTGGCCCTCTCGCTGCCCCAGGCTGTGCACTTCCCCGCTCCTCTGCTCCCGCTTCCCACAGGACTCTTCTCCTCGCCTCTAGCCCCTCGAGGAGCCTCCTCTCCCTGTTGCTGGAGCGAATCTCTCACACAGTCCCTCCCCTGCAAGAGTTCAATTCCGTATTCCCTAAGGCATTTGCCCTCGCTGCCTGCACTTCACTGTTCAGATTTCTAGTTGCCTGGGGGCTTGGAGCTGCTTCAGTTAGAGACGCCCCTCAGGGGAGGGCCGCCACTGCCCAGAGCTGACCTCGGCTTGCCGGCCATTAAGTCTGGAGTCCCCTCACCTGTTCTCCTATAGGTCTCCGATGCCACTGGGCTGTGCTCCCCTGTGTCCAGATGCTGACCACTCCAGTTCTTCAGGACCTGATGATGTCTCGCGCTCCCTATCCTGTCCTCTAGCTGCTCTCTCAAGAGCAGCTCTTGAGAGATGGTGCTCTACTCAAGAACACCATCAGCACTGCTCTCTACTCTGTTGCCATCTTCCCCCCCAAATGAGTACTTATTAAGAAGCTTGTATTGAGAAACTCAAAAGTAGTAAAAGAATGACTATGATTTTTAAAAATGGCCCTGACTGCTCTGGCTCAGTGGGTTGGATGTCATTCTGCAAGCTGAAAGGTTGCTGGTTCAGTTTCTGACCAGGCTCAGTTCAGGCTGGGGCACATGCCTGGGTTGCAGGCTAGGTCCCCAGTTGAGGGCATCAATCTCTCTTCCACATCAATGTTTCTCTTCCTCTCTTTCCCCCTCCATCCCCCTTCTCTAAAAAATAAAATAAAATATTTTTAAAAATTGGAACTTGCAGTTTTTTCTAAACAACTAAAACACAAACATTTTGAAATCTTAAAACCAGAGTCACTATATATAACTAAATCAGCTAGGCATGACCCTAAGACCTCTTAGCTCTTGACAGCATAGTTTAGGGTATCTATCTCCAGATGACATTACATGGTATTATGGTTTGTATAACTATAAGCTCCTAAGAGGATAGGGATCTTATTTTAACTTCTGCCATTTTGAAATCTTTTCCAACCACAGCACGTAATACACTCAATGTTGCTTTTTATAGGACAAATTAAAATATTACCATCATATTAAATACACATCATTATAGATACAGAAACTAAGGATAATTGAAAGCAAAAATGAAGAAATGTAAAACCTAGATATATATTGATAGTTCTCTGTTGCTACAATAGTTCAGTTGAAAATCTTTCTTCCTTCAGAATCATAAACCCTTTTCATTTCAGGTTTTCCTCTTTGAAACAATTAAGTTTTTTATCCAAAGGGGGGGGGGAATCATATTATATGTTATGTCTTTACTAGAAAAAGCTTTTCCTTCTGCCAAATCAGACATTTCAAAAAATAAGGACAATAAGTGTTCACATTTAAGTAGCACTTCCCAATTTAAAAAACATAATGCAATATCTCCTTCAATATAGTCTAAATAAGAAACATCCAGGTCCCCTGGTATGTTCCTCTCAACATAGCAAAAATTACCTAGGTGATTAGTTACTATCTTAGCCAGTTTTAGTCATTGTTTTACACTGTTCCTTCTGCTTGCAATTTTTCACTGTCCTGTACTCTTTGAATGATCAATTAAATTTACAGTATATGAATTTGGATTTCAACACTAAGACTAGTGACCCTAGTGCTTATGACACATTTTATAAGCTAAGCCAACTATCTACTAAAAAGTCCTGGTCTTTTATCTCTACCTTAGAGACTACTAAACATCTCTGAACTAACTTAGCACAACTGTCATAAAGAGTGGAATTGAGAAGAATTCAGGTAATACATCATTATCCTCATCCTCATCACCTCTTGCCTAGACCACAGAAACAGCCTCTCCTAAATAAACTATCATCTCCCATTTCTACTTACACTCCCCTCTTAGTCTACTCTTCATGCAGCAACCAAAGTAAATCCTTTATAAAGCATTAATCATATGTGATCACCCTGCTCAAAATGGCCTAATAGCAGTGTGCTACCTTTCTTTCCAACATCATCTCCTACTACCCTCTCTGTGCTCACTTTAGTTACACTGGCCTTGAATAAGTCAAGTGCATTTTAACACCAGGATCACTGAACTTGTTTTTTCCTCTGCTTAAAAATATTTCTCCCTGTTTGTATGACTTACTCTTTGAAATTAAACCTATATAAAATAATGTAGGAATCCATGCTTACACCCATTGAAATATTCATTTACTCTGCTTGATTTTTCTGCTCAGCATTAGCATCAACTCATTACACATTATATATTTATCTATTATCTATCTAATTAAAATACAAGCTCCTTGAGGAATTGGACTTTGCCTTTCCTTTACTGTATTGCTAGGACCTGATCCAAGTACAAATCAATGAAAAAGATTCAACGAGGCTTTACTGACTAAATTAATGACCAAAAGAACATGGGTTTTAGACTTGACTCATAAGCCTTAGTGATTTCAATACACAAATGAATTACCATTTTAATACCATGGCTTCTCTATTTCTTAACAACCTTCCCATCATTGATCTTGTCCTCCAACCTACCTCTGCTGCCCAGTCCCATGGATACAACCCTAAATCTTATTACTACTAGCTACAGTGCATCCATAACCTCAGGTTCACATATCCACATCTCTAATCACCATCTTCTATCTTTCCAACTTATTTCCACTAGTACCTCAATTATAGAAATCATTTTATTCCACTGGGACAAACAACAACATATCTATCCTACCACGTATTTACAGTTTCTCACTATTGCGTCTTCATTTCCATCCTTATCCAGTTTAAACACAGTCTGTTGCATTCTAACTCCACTGAACACTCTTTAAGTAACCACATAGGATGGTCTGAAATGAAAACATCCTAACTAAATTTATGGTAGGTAGTCATGTCATAGATTTTTTTTTTTTCCTAACAAAAGTCAGTCTTTACCTTAACTGAGCATGTTGTCTTGGCATCTCTGATGACATACCTTTGAAATATTAAATTTTCTTTTTCCAAATCACTTAAAGCACAAGCATCACATCAGAGTGGAGACTACAAGTCCCCTCATTGTTATTGTTATCATGTTCAGTGCTTTTATTTTTAAGATTTTACTTATTTTTTAGAGTGAGGTGAAAGGAGAGAGAAGGAGGAGGAGAGAAACATCAATGTGTGGTTCAATCTCCTGCATCCTCAACTGGGGACTTGGTCTGCAACTGAGGCATGTGTCCTGACTGGGAATCAAACTGGCAACCCTTTGGTTTGCAGGCCAGCACTAAATCCACTAAGCCACATCAACCAGGGCCTATTATGTTCATTTTTGACTGTTATCTTATATAACATTGTTGACTGTACCACCTATATAAAAGATTTGTCTATCATTTTACTTTTTATCCAATCCCAGAGGTTTCCCCCTTTTGATTTCTCCTTCCTCCCTAATCTATCACCATTGGATTTTCTCTAACCCTCTTAATCCTCCTCTTTTGATTGTACTATATAAAATAAGGTGCAAAACTGCCGTTTTTCTGGAGCATTTTCTCAACTCATTGAGGTTTTGCTTCCTGGCAATTATCATCAATTTGGCTTAAATAAACTCACAATAAATTCTCTATAGGTTTGAACGTTTCTTATATTGACAGATACATTTGTATATTTACATAGTCAACTATTTTTTCTTGACCCTGTTTCAATCAGGCTTTCACCACTGTATTTAGTGTTTTTAGGGTAACCAATGAACTTTATCTTGACAATACAATAATTACTGCTTAGTGTTTGTTATACTTGAACTATCAGCCTAGCAGTATAATTTGATACTCCCTCCTTGAACAGTATTTTCATTTTGCTTGAGATTCTCTTCTCTTTTGGTTCTTCTACTTTACCACATTTGCCTTCTGTTTTTCTTCTCCTAATATCCAAACTTGTATAACCAAATGCATTCTAGATATTTTCACTTAGATTTCTAATGTGCATCTCAATATAACACCCCATGGTATAACTGTCTCTCCATCTTCCCTATTACAATAAATTATTGTACATTCAATTTATCCAAATGCAAAGATTTTTTTAAAAACTTGTAATCATCCCCAACTGCAGTATTTCTTTCATACCTCATGTTTCATTCATGAGAAAGTGCCATTGGCTTTACCTTCAAAACATATCCTGAATCTGACCACATGCCATTGTTTGCAACACCAAGACCATGGACAAGACAAGACCTAATGGCTAAATTTTTTGAACAGGCTCCAAACAAGTGTCCTACTTTCATTCTTGCTATGCACATTACTTTTTCATCACAGAGTAGTCAGAGTACTTACATTAAATATCACTCAGTAGATTATATCACTTCACTGTTTAAAAACCACTAATGGTTCCCTATCTCTTAGCAGAAACTAAAGTCTCTAATATGGCTTCACCATGCTTTATGAGTGAACCAAATGTCCATAACCCCAAAACTATCTCTCTGAGTTAATTTCCTTCCATACTCCTTTCACCTTCCACACTCATTGCTAGAACATAACATGTACTCTGTTGCTTCACCATCTTTACACTTAGTGTTACCCTACCTAGCATGATCTTTGCCCAGATATCTGTAAAGGAAACTATTAGTCTGGAAGAAACCATGTAACAACAAAAAGCTGCAAGTCTTTTATCCACACACCACTGATATTAAATAAATAAGCTGTTATTCAAGACAATGCCACACAGAAAATAAATGTTGAGATGTTAAATCAGACGGCCTTCTAAGCACTCAACATGTATTAACCCATTTCATTCTCAAACCAAGTCTATAAAGTACTGGCACAATGTTAGCACTGAGTCAACACCTAAGGGCCAAGGATCATCAGCAGAAAGAATTCTACATATCTCTGTGTCTTTTTATCTCCCCCTGAGAAGCAGTACTTGAAAAACATTCGGATGCTTGAGAAACAACCTACCCCATTGCTTGGCCACAGCTAGACAGTTTGCTCTTATTCCTTTGGTTTACTGGGATAAAATTGATTTCCTAGCCTTTTCATAATTTTGTGTTGTGGAAGTCTTCTGCTTCCAAACAAGATATAGCAACAGGATTTGGAAACAAGATAAACAAGAAAGAAAATCTATGAAACAATAGTTTAAAAAACACTGGATATAGGGAACATAGGACAGTGATCCATGACCATGAGAAACAAATAAAATGAATGATATAATTACCCAGATTACTGCTAGGAGAGAATTTGCAAAGCATAACCTAGGAAGAAGCAGCAGAGGTGAAGCCAGAGTGTTTTCCAGGTTAAGGACTCACAGCTGACAATCCAAGGAGCCTGAGGCACCTGAATTTCATGGGATAAAGTACCAGATTTAAGAGCTCCCTCAAATAAGAAACCCAGAGATCTGCAAAAAGTCCTCATGCTTTCTTAGCTTTTAGTGGCTGTCAACAATCCTTGGCCTTCCTTGCTTGGTATATACCTTTATCACTCCAGTCTCTTTTTCCATTTTCATGTTGCCTTCTTTCCTATGCGTCTTTAGATGGCCTCCTTTAAGGACAGAAGCCATTGGATTTAGGGCCAATATTAATCTATTAGGATCTCATTTAACTAATTATAACTTCAAGACACTATATTTCTAAATCAACTCACATTCTGAAATATCAAATGTACACTAAATTCAGGTGACCACTATTCAATTCCAGTATAATTTGAAAACATCAAATGGTTCCCAATTAACTGCATCCCAGAGATAATCTCAAAAATATTTTTAGTTATATAAAAATATCTAGTATCCAACAAAATGAAGATTCACAATGTCTGATATCCAATCAAAGATTATAAGGCAAGCAATGCAGAAAAAAAGTACAAACCATAATAAGGAGAAACATCAATCAATTGAAACTAAACTAGAATTTATTACAGATGTTAGCAATTATTTAGGATAAAAAGTTGTTGTAAGTTTATTCAATAAATTTATAAACTTAGTGACATGAAACTATAAAAAAGATCCAAGTAAGATTTCTAGAGATGAAATCTATAATGTTTTCAAAATAGAGACAAAAGATATAATGTATGGGATTAACATCAGATTTAAAAACACAGAAGAAAAGATTAGTCAACTTGAAAACCTAATAATAGAAATTAATAAAAAATGACATGAGGGAAAAAAATTAAATAAAGAGTATTTCACTGACCAGTGTGGCTTATGGATTCAATTCCCAGTCTGGGCACGTGCCTGGGTTGATGGTTTGGTCCCCAGTTACAGCGCATATGAGAGGCAACCAATTGATATTTTGCTCTCACATAGACATTTCTCTCACTGTATTTCTCCTTCCCTTCACCTCTCTTTAAAAAGTAAAAACATAAAAATTAATTAAAATTAAAATCTTTAAAAATAAAGAGTATCAGCAACCCACAGGATAACTTCAAGCATTGTATTATGCTTGTAATTAGAGTTAGCAAAGGAGAATGGAACAGAAAAAATATTTAAAGAAGTAATGACCAAAATTCCAAAAATTTCATCAAAAATATAATCTATAGATCCAAGAAACTCAGCAAACCCCAGGTACAAGAAACATGAAGAAAACTACACCAAGGCACATCATGACTATGTTGGTCAAAATCAGTAACAAAATACCAATTTTTAAAGCAGCCAGAAGGGAAAAAATAACACATTATTCAAGGAGGGAAAAAAGATAAATATTACAGCAGATTTCTTGCTAGTAGCAATACAAATGACAAGAAAGTGGAGAAACCTGGTTAATGTAATGAGTGAAAACAAACATCTACAAATTACAATTCTACATCAAATGAAAATGACATTAAAAATTAAAAATGAGCCCTGACCAGTGTGACTCAGTTGGTTGGGCATCATCCTGCAAAGTGAAAGCTCACAAAGGTAAGTAGGTTTGATGCCCACTTAGGGCACACACCTGGGTTGCAGGTTTAGTCCCTGGTTGGGCAGGTGCATGAGGCAACTGATTGATGTTTTTCCCTTTTCCCTTCCCTTCCCCTCTCTCTAAAAATAAAATAGTATTTAAAATGAAAATGAAACCATATATTTTCACACATATAATTTCTGTAAGAATGAAACACCAGCAAACTTGCACTATAAGAAATGTTAATATAAATCTTTAACCTAAAGGAAAATGGCATGGGATGGAAACATAGTCAAATGAATCATGAGCACTGGAAATTGTAATTACATGGGTAAACATAAAGCATTTAAAATTATTTATGATCTTTAAAAGGTAATGGACAGTAGACTTCTGGTAAGATAGAGGAGGAGTAAGTGGAGCTACACCAATCTCCTCCCAGGTTCCATCTGGAACTACTTTTTTGAAGAAAAAGTCAGCTGGAATTACCAACAGAACACCAACTGGAAAGAAGTCCTATAACCACAGACAGAACAGAAGAGGATGCTTCATCCCAATGTGACTGGTAGGAATCACAGAAATGCAAGAGGGCTGGCTGGGCCCCCACTGGTGGCAGCAGCTGAAGGGACAGAGCTGGGGACTCGACCTGAGAAGGCTTTCCTACTCAGGTGGTCCCCGAGCTGGGTGTCCCAGCTACAGCAACACAGAGGAAAGTAGGGCAGCATCCAGCTGAGAAAGGTGGAAAGCCGTGGAGGTTGCTGGCCTGAGAGAGTGCTGGAGGCAGAGAACTACTAGGGTAACCACAGTGAAAATACATTGGAACTCACCTACCCTAGGCTCCAGTGGAGGGAGGGCAGAGAGGACTGGAGACACGTATGGAGAGTTTGCGGGAGTGGCTTGGAGGAGGGAAGTGGGGAAGCAACTGTATGGATGCCACTGCTGATTCATTGCCCACACCTTGGTCAGACTGCGCTGTGCCCAGTGGCTTCCCTATGAGGGTCCTCATAGCCCCACCCACAGGAAGCAATCTGCCTTGCCCAGCGGCATCTGAGCCTGATCACAATTCTTTGATTTACATCTAAATAAACCTCTCTTGCCCTGCCCTGTCCGAGCATAGATACAATAGTTGGCACCTGAAGAGGTATTTCTTGTCCAGTAGTGCCTGATCACAGCTTCATTGATTTACATCTGAATCTGCCCCACCAAACAACACCTGAGCTGGCTGCTGATCCATTGGATTACAATTGAACCCCTCTGTCTAGCCCAGCAGGGCCTGAGTTTGGTAACTGATTCATTGATCTACAACTGAATCAATCTGACCTACCAAGCTGCATATGACCCTGGTGGTGGGTCACAGATGAATAGGATTACAACTGAGTCAATCCTTGCAGCCTAGCAGTCCCTTAGCTTGGCAGCTGATCACAGTCTGATTGGATGACAACAAAAACCTAAAAATGGGGAGAAAAAGAAACAGTCCATCACCAAAAAGAAAGGAAGAATCCCCAAAAAGAACACTAAATGAAACAGAGGCAAGCAAACTATCAGATATCGAATTCGAAATAATTATAATAGAGAAGCTCAATGAGCTCAGCGAGTTCAAAGACAACTACAAACAACTCCAGGGGAGCTATAAGGAACTTATTGAGAACTGCAACAGCATTAAAAAGAATATAGAAACTATCAGTAAGAGCCAGGAGGAAATGAAGAACACAATTTCTGAATGGAAGAATACAGTAGACAGAAACAACAGCAGGCTAGAGGGACCAGCGAATAGGATCAGCAAACAGGATGACAATGTAGAAAAATATTCCAAGACAGTGCAACAGAATAAAAAAGACAGAACAAGAATGAAGAGGTTTTAAGAGGGCTTCAGGGCAACATGAAACACAATAATATCTGTATCATAGGGATAACAGAAGAAGAGAAACAAGAAATGGAAAACTTGTTCAAAAAAGTAATGATAGAAAATTTCCCTAACATAATGAATGAACACATTATTCAAGTTCAGGAAGCACAGAGGGTCCCAATGATGATGAATGTAAACAGACTCACTCCAAGACACATTATAATTAAAATGGCAAATTTCAAAGAAAAAGAGAGAATCCTAAAAGCATCAAGAGAGAAACAGAAAATAACATATAAGGGGCCTCTGATAAGGTTATCAAATGATTATTCAACAGAAACAATACAAGCCAGAAGGGAATGGCAAAAAAATACTCCAAGTAATGAAAAACAAAGGCCTGCAATCAAGAATACTCTATCCAGCAAGGCTCTCACTTAAAATGGAAGAAGAAATAAGGAGTTTCCCAGACAAAAGAAGACTAAAAGAATACATCTCTACCAAACCAGCATTGCAAGAAATGCTAAAGGGTCTGCTTTAAAAAGATGAAGAAACAGCCTTGGCTGGTGGCATAATGGATAAGGTGCCAACCTGTGAACCCAAAGGTCACTGGTTCGATTCCCCAGCCAGGGCACATAGCCAGGTTGCAAGCCAGGTCTCCCTCTCTGCCTCTACCCCTTTCCCTCTCTCTAAAAATAATAAATAAAATCTTTTTTATAAAAAGATGAAGAAACAGAGATAGAAAGGAACACAGATGCAAAGAAGAAAAACAGCAATAACTAAGAATCAATCAATAATAACCTTAATGTAAATGGATTAAATGTCCCAATCAAAAGACATAGGAGAACTGAATGGATATGAAAACAAGAACCACATATATGCTATCTTTAAGAGACCCACCTCAGAACAAAAGGTTGACAGAGATTGAAAGTGAAGGGATAGAAAAATATATATGAAGCAAATGGACACTAAAAAAAAAAAAAAAAAAGGCTGGAGTAGTAATACTTATTTCAGACAAAATAGATTTTATGATGAAGGCCATAAAAAGAGAAAAGGACATTTCATAATATTTAAGGGAACAATCCACTAAGAAAATATAACTCTGGTAAACGTACATGCACCTAACATAGGATGTCCCAAATATATGAGAAAAATGTTGGAGGACTTCAAGAAAGATATGGATAGCAACACACTAATAGTAGGGGATTTTAATACCGTATTAACAATGGACAGATCTTCCAAGCAAAAGATCACCCAGGTTATTGTGTCATTGAAGAACACTCTAGAGGAAATAGACCTCACTGACATATACAGAACCTTTCACCCCAAAGAAGCAAAATACACATTCTTTTCAAATGCACATGGAACATTCTCTAAGGTAGACCACATGGTAGGTCACAAGACAAACCTCCACAAATACAGGAAAACTGAAATCATACCTAGCGTCTTCTCCGATCACAATGGATTAAAACTAGAAACCAACCTCAAGGGAAAAAACCAAAACCACTAACTCATGGAGATTGAATAAACACGCTTTTAAGTAAGGAAAGGGCAAAAAATGAGATCAAGGATGATCAAAGAGATCAAAGATCAGAAAGCTTCTGGAATCAAATGGCAATGAATACACAACAGTCCCAAACCTATGGGACACAGCAAAGGCAGTCCTCAGAGGGAAATTTATAGCAATACAGGCCTACCTCAAAAGGATACAAGAAGCTTACCATAAAGTTGCAAACACAAGAGGAGCAACAACAAACAAAGCCGAGAGCAAGTAGAAGGAAGGAAATCATCAAGATCAGAGCAGAATTAAATAATTTAGAGACTAAAACTACAATTTGAAGAATCGATAGGACCAGGAGCTGGTTCTTTCAAAAAATAAACAGAATTGACAACTCTTTAACCAGTCTCATCAAGAAAATGAGAGAGGACCGAAATAAACAAAATCAGAAATGACAGAGGGGAAATCACAACTGATACTTCAAAAATACAAAGGACTGTAAGAAATTACTACAAACAACTATATGACAAGATATATGACAACCTGGGTGAAATAGACAAATTTCCGGAAATGTATAATCTACCAAAACTGAGTCCAGAAGAAGAAGAAAACCTGAATAGACAGTAACAATTAGCAATATTGAAACAGTAATAAAAACACTCCCAACACACCAGAGCCCTGGATCTGATGGCTGCACTATAGAATTTTACCAAACATTTAGAGAAGAACTAACTCCTATCCTTCTCAACCTATTCCAAAAAATCCAACGAGAAGGAAGACTCCCAAACTCTTTCTATGAGACCAATATTATTCTACTCCCAAAACCAGGTCAAGACACAACTAAGAAAGAAAACTATAGGCCAATATCCCTGATGAACATAGATGCTAAATTCTCAACAAAATATTGGCCAACAGGATCCAGCAATACATTCAAAGGTCATACACCATGATCAAGTGGGTTTCATCCCAGGGATGCAAGGATGGCATAACATTCACAAATCAATAAATGTAATACACCACATCAACAAAATGAAAAACAAAAACCATATGATCATATCAATAGATGCTGAAAAAGCATTTGATAAAGTGCAGCAACCATTTATGATAAAAACCCTCAGCAAAATGGGAATAGAGGGAGCATACCTCAACATCATAAAGGCCATCTATGAGAAACCTGAAGCCAACATCATACTTAATGGACAAAAATGGAAAGCTTTCCCCCTAAGATCAGGAACGAGAAAAGGCTGTCCACTTTCTCCACTTCTATTCAACATTGTCTTGGAAGTTCTAGCTATTGCCATCAGAGAAGAAAAAGGAATCAAAGGTACTTAATTGGAAAGAAGAAAGTAAAACTGTCATTATTTGCAGGTGACATGAGAGTGTACATACAAAACCCTACGGACTCCACCAAAACCCTCCTTGACCTAATAAACAAATTTAGCAAAATAGCTGGATATAAAGTCAATATTCAGAAATCAAAGGCATTTTTCTATAACAATAATGAAGCATTAGAGATAGAAGCTAGAAAACAAATCCCATTTACCATAGCAACAAAATAAATAATGTACTTAGGAGTCAACTTAACCAAGGAGGTAAAAGATCTGTACTAAGAAAACTACAGAGCATTGAAGAAATTAAGAAAGAACCCTGGGTGGTGGCACAGTGGTTAAGGTGCCCTACTGCAAACCCAAAGGGCACTGGTTTGATTCTCCAGCCAGGGCACATAATGAGGTTGCAAGCCAGGTCTCCAGCTAGAGCCATGTCTGTAGGCAGGTGAAAGGCAACCATACATTGATATCTCTCTCCCTCTCTCTCTTCCCCTCTCTCTAAAACCAATAAATAAAATATTTTACAAAAAGAAATTAAGGAAGATACAAATAAATGAAAGCACATAGCATGTTCATGGATGGGAAGAATTAACATCAAAATGTCCATACTACCCAAATCAATCTATAGATTCAATGCAATCTCAATTAAAATACCAATGCCATAATTCACAGATGTTCAAAAAATACTCAAAAATTTATATGGACCCAAAAAGGCCCATGAATAGCCACAGCAATCTTGAGAAAAAAGAACAAGGTAGGAGGAATCACAATATCAGACATCAAACTATACTACAAGGCTACTGTAATCAAAACAGTCTGGTACTGGCATAAGAATGGATCTATAGATCAATGCAATAGAATAGAGAGCCCAGAATTAGCCCAGGACTCTATGGTCAATTAATATTTGACAAAGGGGGAAGGAATATAAAATGAAGTAAAAATAGTCTCTTCAACAAGTGGTATTGGGAAAACTTGACAGTGATATGCAATAAACAAACAAACAAACAAACAAAATAGACCACCAACTTACACCACACACTAGAATAAACTCAAGATAGATAAAGGACTGAAACATAAGCCGTGCCACCATAAATGTCCTGGAGTAAAATATAGGCAATAAAATTTTAGATATCCTATGCAGAAATATGTTTACTGATACTTCTCCAAGGGCAAAGGAAATCAAAGAATAAACAAGTGGGACTAGATTAAACTGAGAAGTTTCTGCTCAGCTAAAGAAAATACCAGCAAAATGAAAAGGGGAACCTACTGTATGGGAAAACAAAATTGCCAATGATACCTCAGACCAGGGTTTGACAACTAAAATATGTAAATAACTTATGTTACTCAACACCAGGGAGGCAGACAGACCAATTAAAAAATGGGCATAGAACCTGAACAGACAACTCTCTGAGGACATACAAAGGGCCCAAAGGCATATGAAGAAATGCTCAATATCACCAGCCATCAGAAAGATGCAAATTAAAACTACAATAAGATACCACCTCATACCTGTCAGAATGGCAATCATCAACAAATCAACAAACAACAAATGCTGGCGAGGATGTGGGGTAAAGGGAACCCTGGTGTATTGTTTATGGGAATGCAGGCTGGTGCAGCCACTATGGAAAACAGTATGGAGTTTCCTTAAAAATCTAAAACTGGAACTGCCTTTTGATCCAGCAATTCTACTACTAGGACTACACCTGAAGAACCCTCAAACACCAATTCAGAAGAATCTATGTACCCCTATGTTCATAGCAGCATTATTTATAATAGCTGAGTGCTCGAAACAGCCTATGTGCCCATCAGTGGAAGATTGGATCAAAAAGCTTTGGTACATTTACACAATGGTATACTGCACAGCAGAAAGAAAGTAGGAACTCCTACCCTTTGCAACAACATTGATGGATCTGGAGAGTATTATGCTCTGTGAAATAAGCCAGTCAGTGAAAGACAAATACCACATGATCTCATGTATTACAGGACACTAATGAATAAAACAAACAAGCAAAACAGAACCAGATGCATGAATACAACAAATAGACCTTCAGTGGGCAGAAGGAAGGGAGTGAGAGGAGGTGGTAAATGGCACAGAAGGGGAGCCATTTAGTCAAGGAACTAGCAGGGAAGAACCATGGATATGGACAACAAGTGGCTCTGACATTGTGAGGTGGTGGAGGGTAGGGAAGGAGAGAGAGGTGAGGGAAAATGGGATGGATGTATTACAACAACAATAAAATTAATTTTAAAAATTAAATAAAAAAATGAAATAAAAGATAATGGGAAGTAAACAAAAATAGCAAGAATTTATTGTGGAGTTTAAAATATATAATGAGATGGGGGACAACTGTAAATGAACAACAATTTATATATATATATATATATATATATATATATATATATATATAGTATATATGTGTACAAAAATATAAATTTATAAATATAAATATAAATGTACATATATCTATATCATATATAGATAGAGAGAGAGAATAGCACATAAAGGCAGGAGGAATAAAATCAAAGTATATCTTTATAAGGCTTTTATAGTACATGTCAATAACTATATTATAACTTGAAGATAGACTGTGAAAAGTTGAAGATGCATAATCTAAACCCTAAAACAACCATTAAAATAGCAAAACCAAAAGCTATTTCTAATATGCTAATAAGGTACTAAAAGGGAGTCACAAAAATATACATAAAAAAAAAGGCAGAACAAGAGGATAGTAAGGGAGTAAAGAATGATGAACAGGTAGGACAAATATATCAAGATAATAGATTTTAATCTATTTAATCAATAATCACATAAAATATAAAGTTTCAAATTCTGAATTAAAAAATTATCCTCAAGTTATGATATAAATTAAAATCATAATTTGTCAGATTGGATAGAAATGCAAGACCCAACTATACGTTGCCTATAAGAAACACACTATATCTCTTTCTCTCTCACCTGGATGGACATGCAGAGAGACACTTGGTCTCTCTGCTCCCCTGAATGGACCCATAGACTGACACGTGGCCTGAGAACTCACCAGGTTTAAGAAGGGGGCAGCGTCAGGGAGAAGGGAGATATGCAGTTTATGCAGAGATAGGGAATTATCTGTGGTATAATAGTAGGGGAGTGTACATAAGATACTCCCTTAATTGGGTATAGCAACTGCCAGGAACTTTGAATTTATAATTGGAATGCTAAGCTGTGAAATAATGTGTTTCTGAAAGATGGTATCTTTTGCCTGTCTGTTTTAAAGCTAGCTTAATCAGGAATTACTGTATACATTTTGGGTGTTTTTAAAGGTAGTGGGATAAAATGGAAGTATTGTACCTTTAATATAAATCTGTATACCCCTCAAATAAACAAAATACCTTTCCTTCTCATCAAGAAAAACAATAAAGAAAGCAAGATACTACACACATAAACATACAAATAAAAGAAAAAGGTAGAAAAAAAATACCATGCTACTTTATGTAAGTTAAAAGAACCCTGGAGTGATTGTATTAATAGTTGACACAGTGGATTTCAGGACAAAAATTATAACAAGGATTAAACAACATGTTTTGATAACAATAAAGGAATAAATTATTGTCAGAGAAAACAAAATAGAACAATCCTAATTGTTTACACTTCTAATTGCAGAATTCCAAATTATGAGACAAAAAATGATATCACTCCAAAGAGAAATGAACAAGTCCATAACGTAGTCACATATTTAAATATCACTCTCTCAATAACTAACAGGATGAATCATCAGATGATCAGTAAGAATATGTAGATTGAATAACACTATCCACCAACTTGATCTAATTTGTATTAATAGAATATTGCATTCAAGAGCAGAACATACATTCTTACCAAATGCATATAGAACATTTAGCAAATAGACCATATTCTGGGCCACAGAACAAATCCATAAAACTTAAACATACTCAAATTATGTTAAGTATTTTCTTTGGCCACAATGGAATTAAATTAGATACCATAACAAGATGGTATGTAATATAGTGTCAACCATGTCTAGGCTACATGTAGCTGAAAAGAGAACAAAAACATAGAAACTGATTATACAAAAATTTCATATGATATTGTGGTGATGGTAATTTGGTTTATATATAGCCTTGTTTGTATTCTTGTTCACATATTCCTTACCGTAACTCATGGAATATATATAGTTTCTTTTGCAAACAGCTTCATTAAAGAGACTCTGGACACTAAACCATGAAAAGAGGAAGTCAAAGCAGACCAATCTAAGAAAGAGAAACAAACAAGAAGAGTCACCTAAAATAAGACAAAGTAACTACACCCTCCCCCATCAAAAGGAAAAAAGGAATACCCAGAAAGAGCACTAAATAAAACAGAGGCAAGCACACTATCAGACATGGAATTCAAAATAAGAATTATAGAGAAGCTCAATGAGTTCAGTGAGCTCAAATAAAACTACAAACAACTTCAGGGGAACTATGAAAAACTCCAGGAAAGCTAATAAGGAACTTAATGCAAACTACACCTGCATTAAAAGGGACATAGAAACTATCAATAAGAGCCAGGAGGAAATGAAAAATACAATTTCCAAATTGAACACAATAGAAGGAATCAAAAGGAGGCTAGAGAAAGCAGAGGATGGGATTTATGAGCTGGAGGATGACATACAAAAAACTTCCCAGACAGTGCAACAAAATGAAAAATGACTGAAAAAGAATGAAGAGATATTAAGAGAGCTGTAGGACAACATGAAATGTAATAATATCCATATCATAGGGATAGCAGAAGGAGAAGAGGAGCAAGGGATAGAAAACCTGTTTGAGAAAGCAATGACAGAAAACTTCCTTAACTTGAGGAGTCAAAAAGTCACGCAAGTGCAGGAAGTACAGAGGTTCCCAAGGAAGATGAACCCAAACAGGCCCACTCCAAGACACATCATAATCAAACTGGTAAATTTCAAAGACAAAGAGAGAATCCTAAAGGCAGCAAGAGAGAAACAGCTAATAACATACAAGGGGGTTCTGATAAGGTTATCAGCTGAATTCTCCACAGAGACACTACAAGCCAGAAGAGAACAGCAAGAAATATTCCAAGCAATGAAAATAAAAGCCTACAACCAAGACCAATCCAGCAAGGCTCTCATTCAAAATGGAAGGTAAAATAAGGAGTTTCCCAGACAAAGGAAGGCTAGAAGGCTATTATATCGCCACCAAACCAGCACTGCAAGAGATGCTAAAGAGTCTGCTTGCTTTAAGCAGATGAAGAAACAGAGAGACAGAGAGGAACACAGGTACAAAGGGAAAAATTGACAATGAATAAGTACCTATCAGTGATAACTTTAAATGTAAATGCATTAAATGCACCAATCAAAAGACATAGGGTAGCTGAATGGATAAGAATCAACTTTAACTTATGAATGCTTTTTTAAAATCTTGTTATAAACAGATTTTACTAAATAATGTATAATTTTATATTTTTGTTGTATCTGCATTACTGCAGGTTAAGTTTTCTTAGACTAGAATTATTTCTTAAGATGGGAACATCAAGTAACTTGCAATAAATTTTAGAAAAATTGAATGCAGTTAAGGAAAAGAAAAGAAAAGGTGGATGTATATTACATAGGATACATGTTATCTTTCTTATTCACTGTTACAAAATGTATGCTTATTTGTGGGTGTGTAATAAAAATATTTTATTAGCAATATGTTTTAAATATAAACCAACTGGTAGTTGCTGTGTTGAGAAATTAGTCAATATTTAGGTTAAAAAATATCTTGAGAGTGAATACTAATTTGGAATGGAAGCTACGAACTACTAACATATATGATTCAGGTACATAGGCAATATACGTGTGATCAATTGGCAATAACTTTGCATTTCCTTATTTCACATGCTTATTAATTTTGAAAAACTATGTTTGTAAGGTTATATTTTAACTTCATTGTTTCAGATATAAAGTATTAAATTCTGAAAGTAACCATCATGTCAAAGGAATATGATGATAGAGCAACCATAATTTCTGGACTGTGTGCAGGGCAAACTGCTAAGGAAATTATGGACTTCAATAACATCCCTTTACGTACAGTTGACAATGCGAAGAAGGTGTATGATGCTGATCCTGATGTTGCCACACCAACAAGGAAAATGCATAAGGAATGCAATGATAGCACAAGTCCATATATTATACACAGAATCTAAGAGATCATCAATGAAATCCAGGATGTTTACCTTGATGTTTTGAGAGAAGTAGTTGTACCATAGATGAAGCAAGTTAATAGACATAATAATTTCTACTCTGGAGACCAGCTGAGCCCTGCAAGTGACATTATTTCTGAAGGCTTCAACTTGTAAGACACATGCAGAGGAAAAACAGAAGATGTTGAAAGAAGTAAGACCTGGGCACAGCAAAAAAGAAGAAAAAAAAAAAAATCAGTCTGCTTCCTAAAATGGAAAACTCAAAAATGAATAAGTTGTAGTTCTAGTAGCTCAAAATAAAGTTAAGTTGTATTAATGAAGGGGGTGGGATCTGACTCAGAAACCAATGGGTTTGGCACTATCTTTAGGACAGCTTTCATGAGAGTGAGTTCTGCAATACACCATTTCTGTGATATAGTTCACAAAGATAGAATTCCAGAGTAAAATAAGTTTTAAAGAAGAAGAAAAATGCTTAATTTAGTACAGTACATCTAAAATATCATTTTACATTAATAATCATATAAGCTATTGACATATTTAAAACTTTTTGTATTAACTCTTTAAAAGCTAGTATGTACTTTAAATATTCATAAAAATATGGCCCTGGCTGGTGTGGCTCAGTGGATTGAGCACCAGCCTGTGAACCAAAGGGTTGCCAGTTCAATTCCCAGTCAGGGAATATGCCTGGGTTGCGAGCCAGGTCTCCAGCCAGGTCCCCAGCTAGAGACAGGTAAAAGACAACCATACATTGATGTTTCTCTCCCTCTCTTCCTCCCTCCCTCACCCTCTCTCTGAAAATAATAAAATAAAATCTTTAAAAATAACTAAATAACTTTTTAAAATAAATATGTATGTATGTGTTTAAGTGTATTTGTGCACATATTTGGTAATGTTGCAATTTTTTTTTAAGTTTATTGTTGTTGTATTACATCTATCCCCTTTTTGCTCCCCTCTGTAATGTTGCAATTGATATTACTTAAAATGTAACTTTAAACAAATAAATATAAGCATTTGAAAATAATAAAAAAATTTCAAAAAGGAAATTTTGTATTAATATGATTTGAGAGGCTGACAGATGGCAGTAATTAAATGTTGAATTGTCTGGATGTGAAAAAAAAAGAAAAGATGTACACATTGGTATTTACAGAATAGACAGGGGAATGTTAAGAATAATAAAGGAAATGGAGAAGCCTAAGAACTTACAGGCATGACACACGGACGTGAAATAAGGGGGCACTGCTAGAAGAAATGTGGGGTACTGAGTGGAGTAGGCCAAAGGGGGAAAATTAAGACAACTGTAATACCAAAATCAATAAAATTTAATTTTTAAAAAGGAATCTGGTGTGTGCAAATGGGTTAAACTTCAACCTAACATACAGATGGAAATGATACAAGATGGGAGTTAAAAGACTCATAAAAATGAAAAATAGCCAAGAAAATATTGGACAGCACTGAAAACAGGCACTTTTTCAGGAATTCATTTCACTTGTTTCAGTAAGAATATAACAGGATCCTTGAACCAATTCAGATACAAAACAATGTTAGCAGAATATTCCACATAAAGAAACTGAGAGCCACAATGTTAAGCTATTACAACTGAAGCACAACTTCAAAAACATGATCATCAACTGTAGCAGACAGGCTGTTTTTGTTTATTTTGATCACAAGGGATGTTGCAATTTCAGAGCTCCAAGGCAAAGAAATAGCTTCAATCAGTGACAGGTCTATTGGAGACAAAAACTATAGAGACACAGTCCACATCACTGTGCAATATAGCTAGCAATGCCTGTTCATAGAGCTGTCTTTATTTTTTTAAACAACATCTATTATTCTTTTGTTGACCATTACAGGAAAAAGATAAAACTCAAGAATACTCAATGAAGGAAATAATTGTATAACCTCAATTTGAGTTAATCACTCTAGCCTTTTGGTATATTCTTTTCCCTTGAGAATGTTTTCTATTACAGAGTACTTAATCAGATAACTTATTCTTCAAAATAAAACCTTAACTACTATTATTAACCTCATTTTTAAATAATGAGAATGAGAAAAGAGTGGTTAAATATGTTGCCAC
This sequence comes from Noctilio leporinus, assembly GCA_004026585.1. Taxonomy (NCBI): domain Eukaryota; kingdom Metazoa; phylum Chordata; class Mammalia; order Chiroptera; family Noctilionidae; genus Noctilio; species Noctilio leporinus. The sequence goes on along the minus strand of PVIW01006714.1, from coordinate 24,608 downwards.
ATCCAGACAGATGGCAAGTACATACTGTTTTATATCATGACCTTTATCAATATACTACTAAATTTTTATGGTACTTAATATCCTATTTATTTTTGGTTTGTAAAACATTGGGGAGGTTAGGTTTTAGCAATATTTCTTTATTGAAAAAGTCTCAGCCCTGGCTGGTAGCACAGTGGATAAGCCGCCGGCCTGCGAACCCAAAGGTTGCAGGTTCGATTCCCCAGCCAGGGCACATAACCAGGTTGCAAACCAGGTCTCCAGTCAGGTCTGTGGCTGGAGGCAGGTGAAATGCAGCCATACATTGATGTCTCTCTTCCTCTCTGCCTCTCTCCCTTCCCCTCTTTCTGAAAATAATGAAATAAAATCTTAAAAAAAAAAAAAAGACTCAATATGAACCAATCTGTAAAACTGATAGAAACAGTAGTGACATGTTTGAAATGTTGCATAGGGATCTAAGGATTGGAAAACTTGTCTTCACCACTTTTATGGGAAAGTTTTAAAATCACACTGAGAAATATCTTTTAAAAAGAAAATAAAATTTAAAAAAATTCTCACCTGATCTCACCCATTATAGGACAATAATGAACAAAACAAACAAGCAAAACAGAACTAGATACATGAATACAATAAATAGACCTTCAGTGGGCAGAGGGGAGAGGGGCAGGTGGAAGGGGGAGGAGGAGGCAAAGAAGGGGAGCAGTTTAGTCAAGGAACTAGCATGGAAGAACCATGAACAAGGACAAGAAGTGGGATTGACTTTGGGGGGGTGGAATGGGTGGGTGGGGAAGAGAACAGAGGGGAGTAAAATGGGGATGGATGTAATACAACAATAATGAAATGAAATTTTAAAAATTTAAATAAAAATTAAAAATATTCCTACCTGAGTCTATGTTTTTATTAATATGAGAGAGAGAGAGAGAGAGAGAGAGAGAGAGAGAGAGAGAGAGAGAGAGAGGTGTGAAAGGGAGAAACAAACATCAAACGCTGATCAGTTGCCTCCTGTATGTGCCCTGACTGGGGATCAGACCCACAACCTTTTGGTGTATGGGACAATGGTCCAACCAACCCAGTCCTCAGGCCAGGGTGAGAAATCTTAAAAAACTTGTATTCTACAACAGAACTTTAATGGCCACATATTTTTTTACTAAATAGATGACCATTAATTTATTTACATTTAGATACCATATTATGTGGATGGGGTATCACATGGGTGGGCCTTACTTAGTCAGTTGAAAGTTTGAATACAGCAAAGACCAACCCTCAGGGAGCAAGCAAGAAAGAATTCTGCCAGCAAAATAGAATGCCTTTAGAATTGAATTGCAACTCTTCTTTGAGTCTCCACCTTATAGATCTACTCCATCAGCTTCTAGACACAAACTTTTCATGAGTACATGAGCTAATTCCTTAAAATAATTCTCTCCCTACTTGGTTTTGTTTCACTGGAGAATCTGACTCATACAAATGCAATATCCCCTAAATAATATTTCTAGAAAACTTATTTTACCTCTATCCTCATCTAAATACATATGTACAAGTTGCCAAAAGAGATTCATCCCTTTTTCTCATCATGCACCCCACACACCATCACACATTTTCCTGTGAATCTTGATCAGAACTATTTCCAAAATATATCACATTTTCCCCCTTTGCTCTCCCCAAACCCCTCCTTAAATGGTCAATCCTTACCCTGTTGTCCATGGGACCTTTATACTTGTTCTTTGACTAGACCTTTTCCTTTCTTTCCCCTATTATCCTCCTCTCCCCTCCCCACTAGTCAGTCTGTTCCTTATTTCCATGTCTCTGGTTCTATCTTGCTTGTTTATTTGTTTTGTTCATTAGGTTCTATTATAGGTGAGATCATATGGTATTTGTATAGGTGAGATCATATGGTATTAGTCTTTCATGTTCTGGCTTATCTCATTTAGCATAATACTCTCCAGTTTTTCATCCTTGCTGTAGCAAAGGGTAGCAGTTCCTTCTTTCTTTCTGTTGTGTAGTAGTCCATTGTATAAATGTACTATGATTTTCTGATCCACTTATTTACTGATGGGCACTTAGGCTGTTTCCAGCACTTGGTTATTGTAAATAATGCTGTTAGGAAAATTAGGGTGCATAGATTCTTTTGATTTGGTATTTTGGGATTCTTCAGGCATAATCCCAGTGGTGGAATCACTGGGTCAAATAGTAGTTCTGTATTTAGTTTTTTGAGCAAATTCCATATTGTTTTCCACAGTGGCTGTACCAGTCTGCATTCCCATCACTAGGGTTCCCTTTTATTTTCATGCTCACCAGCACTTATTTATTGGTTTGTTAATGATGGCCATTCTGACCAGTATAAGTTAGTATCTCATTGTGATTTTAATTTGCACCTCTCTGATAGCTACTGATGTTGAACATCCTTTCATATGTCTACAGGCCATCTGTATATCCTTAGAGAAATTCAGGTCCTTTGCCAATTTTTAAGTTGTATTCTTTGTCTTCCTAGAGTTGAGTCATATGATTTATTTATGTATTTTGGAAATCAAACCCTTGTCCGTGATATCACTGGCAAATATGTTTTCCCATATGGTTGGTTCCCTCTTCATTTTGCTAATGTTTGCTTCAGCCATGCAGAAGCTTCTTGATTTGATATAGTCCCATTTATTTATTTTTTCCTTTATGTCCCTTGCCCTAGGAGATAGAGTATTGGCTAAAATATTGCTGCATGGGCTATGTGAACATCTACTGCATATGATTTCCTCTAGTACTTTAATGAAATCATGTGTTATACTTAATTATTTTATCCATTTTGAATTTATTTTGTTGCATGGTGTAAGTTGATGGTCTAGTTTCATTTTTTGCATGTCCCTGCCCAGATCTCCCAACACCATTTATTGAAAAGGGTATTTTTACTCCATTTTATGTTCCTATCCCCTTTGTCAAATATTAATTGACCACAGAGACTTAGGTTTATTTCTGGGCTCTCTATTCTGTTCCATTGATCTATATGTCTATTCTTATGCCAGTACCAGACTGTTTTGATTACAGTGGCCTTCTAATATAGTTTGACATGAGGTATTGTGATACCTCCTACTTTGTTTTACTTTCTTAAGATTGCTGAGGCTATTTGGTATCATTTTGGTTCCATATTAATTTTTGAAATATTTGCTCTATACCTGTGAAATAATGCATTGGTATTTTAATAGGGATTGCATTGAATCTACAAATTGCTTTGGGTTGTATGGGCATTTTAATTATGTTAATTCTTCAATTCCATGAACATGATATATGCTTCCATTCATTTATATCTTCCTTAATTTCTTTCTTCAATGTTCTGTAGATTTCTGAATACAGGTCTTTAACCTCCTTAGTTAAGTTTATTCCTAGGTACTTAATTTTTCTGTTTCTGATATTTTTGTTGGTGTACAAAAATGCCTTCAATTTCTAAATATTGACTTTGTATCTTGCTGTTTTGCCAAATTCACTTTCCTTATTATATTTCAGTATTATTATTTAATACTAAATTACTTTAGTATTATTATTAAATACTAAATATAATTTGTATTCCCTTATTATATTTTAGTATATTAGTATTTTAGTAAACAAAAAACATTCACTATTACCCTGGCCAGTGTGGTTCAGTTGCTTGGGCACCATCTTGCAAACCACAAGGTCATTGTTTCAATTTCCAGTCAGGGCACATGCCAGGGTTGTGGGTTCAGTCCCTGGTCTGGGCATATACAAAAAGCAACCAGTTGGTGTTTCTCCTTTGCATCAGTGTTTCTCTGTCTGTGTCTTCCTCCCTTTTCCTCTCTCTAAAATTAAATTAAATTAAATTTTAAAATATTCACTATCAAAATGGGTTTATTAATTATTATTCAGAGACTTTAGCATGGATATGACATAATATATAATGTTTCAGGGGGAAAAGATTGCAATTTTAAATACTAATATAAAATCAGAGTACAGGGAAATGTTTAATTTTTGAGGAAAGAAAGTGCAGTTTTGTTTTGGTTTTTTTATGCTCAAGTTTGAATGCAGAGATCATGATGGTCACTAGAAACATTTTCATTTAGAAAATCTTATATTTCTTTCACTGAAGTTCTTCTAAGTGTTTCTGTGTTTTAGAGGATTCAAATAAGTATAAGGTAAATTTGTCACCTTGAAGTACCTTACCTTCTACTTGAGGAGAAAAGGTACAAAGAGTGCAAGACATATAGGACTTATCATAATTCAGTGGTACAGACAGTAATGTTTAATTAGTCCAGAGGAGGTATATATATCACTATGTGTTGATGTTATTAAAGGCTTATTACCAACAATAGCTCTTGTTCTCTGAGTGTTGAAGAATGGGTTGACTTTCTATAGGTGTAGATATAAAGGAAAAGAGAAAATGAGTGAAAGAGAATGCTTAGAGCTGGTTGACAATAAACAATTCTGACTGGAGCAAAGAAATCCTATTAGGGGACAGGAGAACACAAGATTGGAAAAGTGTGCATGGGCTAGGAAATGAAAGTCCTTGAATGCATCTTAGAGTGGTTGGAGGTTGTATCCATAAAGGATACAATATTGAGCAATATTGTTATAGGTGGGAGAAAATATAGAGTTTTCATAAAGATGAAACTGACCACATCATGAAGAATGATTTTGAATTGGGAAATGAGAGTTCTGAGCTGGAATTGTGGAAAGAATGCAAGAAAACTAATGAAGCAGGACTTGGTGATTGATTTAATATGCAGGCAAGGGAGACATAAATGTCCTAGATGATTTCAAACTTTTAAGGCTGAGTTACTGGGAGAATGATGGTTTCATTGATTAAAAATGGAATTTTTGTTCCCTAAAATGAATTATTTCTCCATGACAATTTCACCAATAATAAAAAAGAAATACTTGGTGAATGTCACTGTAACCAGAATATTTCCAAGTTGAAGAGCTGTGGATTTACATAAATCCAAAGGTTACTATTTCCTCATCTACACTAGTTACATAATACCATGAAAATGATAGCTTGAAAAGGTATAATTGGTCTTTTCCCATATGCCTTCCAGGGTCCCTCTTCCCTACTAGCCATTCAATCCAGGGTAATTATATAGACTTAAAGCTAGGCCCAACAGTGCTGAAGGGCCTGATTGTAGATAATTAATCTCTCTCTCTCTCTCTCTCTCTCTCTCTCTCTCTCTCTCTCTCTCTCTATCTCTATCTCTCTCCCCCTCCCTCTTATCCTCTGACCCATATTTCAAAATGTAAATGTTCCAGGCTCCATTTAGCAGCTTTTTATCAGAATTCTGTCAGTGAGAAATTACCTTATATTGTAAGGAATTTTCAAAACTACATTGAGAAGAACAGAAGCATAACAGATGACTTATATATTTTTTTCAATTATAGTTGACATTCAAAATTATTTTTTATTAGTTTGGGTTTTCATCATAGTGGTTAGACATTTATACAATTTATAAAGTGTTCCCCCCAATAAATCTAGTACCCCCTGGCAATATACATAGTTATATTATTGTCTATATTCCCTATGCTGTTCTTTACATCTCTGTGACTACTTTGCAACTGCAATTTGTGCTTTATAATCCCTTCATCTTCTTCTCTAAAAAGATGCATATCTATGCTACCTATTAGAAACTCAGTTCAAGCCCTGGCTGGTGACACAGTGGATAAGGTGCCAGCCTGTGAACCCAAAGTTCGCTGGTTCGATTCCTCAGCCAGGGCACATAACCAAGTTGCAAGCCAAGTCTCCAGCCAGGTCTGTAGCTGAAGACAGGTGAAAGGCAATCATACACTAATGTTTCTCTCCCTTTCTGCCTCTCTCCCTTCCCCTCTTTCTAAAAATAATAAATAAAATCTTTCAAAGAATGGGGATGGATGTAATACAACAACAATAAAATTTAAAAAACAGGAAAGAAAAGAAACTCAGTTCAGATTGAAAGACACACACAGACTGAAAGTAAATGAATTGAAAAAGATATTTCATGAAAATATTGAAACAAACAAAAATCTGGGCTAGCAATACTTATAACAGACAAAATAGACTGTAGAACAAAGGTCATAATAAAAGGCAAACCAGGATATTACATAAATAAAATGATCAATCCAACAAGAATATATCATTCTTATAAACATTTGTGAATGCAACACAGGAGCACCTACATATGCAAAGAAAAGGAAATCTTGATGAACATAAAGTGAGAGATCAACAATAATACAATCACAGTAGGGGGCTTTAACACCCTACTATGTCCTCATTTATAAAACATGAAAGAAACAAAACAAAAATTATCTATATTCAAATGAAGAAATAGTATAATTAGATACAGTTTTGGGGATTGTTAGAAAGGGACTTTAAAACAGCTATGCTATAGCCCTGGCTGGTAGCACTGTGGATAAGGTGCCGGCCTGCGAACCCAAAAAAGTCGCTGGTTCGATTCCCCAGCCAGGGCACATAACCAGGTTGCAAGCCAGGTTTCCAGCCGGGTCTGTGGCTGGAGGCAGGTGAAAGGCAACCATACATTGGTTCTTCTCTCCCTCTCTGTCTCTTTCCCTTCCCCTCTCTCTGGAAATAATAAATAAAATGTTTTAAAAAATAGCAATGCTAAATCTATGTATTTATTCATTTTAATATTTTACTGTTGTACTATGGACAGACCTTCCAGATAGAGAATCAACAAATAGCAGCCTTAAATGACACATTAGACCAGATATTTAATTTACATATTTTGAACATTCCACCTCAAAGCAGCAGAATATGCATTCTTTTCAAAGACACATGGACCCAGAATTATTTAAAATAGCCAAGATAGGAAAGCCAACAAAGTGTCCATCAGTGGATAATGGGATAAAGATGATATATGAATATATACTAAAATGTTACTTGGCCATAAGGAGAGTAATTTAAGCATTCATGATCACATAGGTTTTGGAAATAATACATAATTTACTGTTTCGAAGTACCACAATACACATTAGATTACTATAGGATTTGAGAAGTCTCAAAAAAAAAGAAACTTGTTTCATTTTATTTAAATTATCATTTTACATACTTGTCATTTGTTATAGAACAACTGACAGTTTATGAATAGAGTGTCCAAAAAATACACATTGGGAAATATCAGCTTATTTGTTTGCCTATGAACAGGATTTTGCATATATTTTAACAAAGATAATACCTGATTAAATAGAATAAATCTTAACAGTATAATTTCAGATACTATCATAAATCATAATAAGTTACTTTGGTAGAAAATAATTCTATGTAGACAGTACACCAACTATTTTATTTATACACAAGATTATACATGTTAACTACTCTAGCAAAAGTACTATTTCACAAAAGCTACAGGAATGCTTCTTCTTACACTCAATAGAATGTGTATATCTCTAATTGTAGCCTTTGCCTAAATAATTATCTTTTATCATTTGCTGGGCACTGCAACCTGGTATATAAGCCATTGCTCACAATTATAAATAACATAAAAAATATTTGAGAAGCACATTAAAATATTTATAAAAATATGGTATATTTTAAATTTCTATTTATTTTAGAGAGTGAAATGTAGGGAGAAAATTTTAGAGAGTGAAATGTAGAGAGAGAGAAACATTGATGTATGGGAAAACCATCAATCAGTTGCCTCTTGCATGTGCCCCAATGAGGGACCAGGTCTGCAACCCAGGCATGTGTCCTGACCAGGAATCGAAGCAGCAACCTTGGGTTTTGCAGGATGATACTCCATCCACTGAGCCACACCAGTAAGGGAAGAACTGGTGTCTTTGATTCCTGCCAAAAAATAATGTAACTCATCTTAGAAATGAGGAATAAGGTGGGTGGCAGACATTCAGTATTGTGATGGGAAAGAATCAAGAAGGAAGATGATTTTTACTATATTTGTGGAAGTATAACAAAGTTTCTTCCTTTTCTCCTGAATATAACAAAAAGGCAAAAAATAAAATAAATTTATAAACTATAAAAATCTTGTTTCATTGAAACAAAGTCATAGCTATAAACTACAAATGAGGACATAATGCCTGCAAAACACAGCTGAAATTGGTGCAGACATCTTGAGTGTAAAGTACAACAAAAAGTTGCCAGGGCTACACAAATAAAGGCCCAACAGCAGAGTATCTTCAAGAACACAAGCAAAAAATAATAAAACTGTATATATAGCTTATTTTTTCTCCTAAACATATTCTAAGCCTAAGGTCATAGAACTATGCTGTAGCTGTAGGTTTGAGATAGAAGGGAAGGTGGGTGGATAGGTCAAATAGAGAACATAAGACACATGGAGTAAAGTATAAAAAAGACACAGAAAATAGAAGGAAAGAACCCAGCAATAATCTCTCTCAGAAAATACCAACAAAATATACATATGTACATACTTACATTTCCGTATATATGAAAATATAAACATGGTTATGCTCAAAATCAATGGGCATAACTCATATTATGTTTTAGACTAATTTTAAGTGCTAAAACTATAAAACTAGCAAAGAAAATATAGAATTGATTTTCATTACCTTGGATTAGGCAATGGCTTTTAATATAACACCAAAGTAAAATGAACAAAATAAACAAATAGCTGTATTGGACTACATTGTAGAAATGTTTGTTTGCTACACATATCATAAAAATGAAATGACAACCAACTCACATGATGGAAGAAATTATTTGCAAGTCATATATCCAATAAGAAAACATATACAGCATATACAAAACTCCTAAAAGTCAAGAATAACCCCTGGCTGGTGGTGCAGGGCATAAGTGCCAGCCTGCAAACCCAAAGGTTGTTAGTTCAATTCCCAGACAGGGCACATAAACAGGTTGCAAGCCAGGTCTCCAGCCAGGTCCCCAGCTGGAGGCAGGTGAAAGGCAACCATGTATTAATGTCTCTCTCCTTCTCTGACTCTCTCCCTTCCCCACTCTCTGGAAATAATAAATAAAAATCTTTTTAAAAAGTCAACAATACAAAAATAACCCAATAAAAATGGAATAAAGAGCTCTGGCTGGTGGCACAGTGGATAAGTCGCCAGCCTGTGAACCCAAAGGTCATTGGTTCAATTCCCCAGCCAGGGCACATAACCAGCCTGCAAGCCAGGTCTCCAGCCAGGTCCGTGGCTGGAGGCAGGGGAAAGGCAACCATACACTGATATTTCTCCCTCTCTCTGCCTCTCTTCCTTCTCCTATCTCTAAAAATAATAAAATAAAATCTTTAAAAAATGGAATGAAGGATTTTCCCTTTATTTTAACATTAATGTAAAGAATATATGCAAATAGTAAGTGGGTGAAAAGATGTTTAATATCAGCAGGCATTACGAGATATGCAAATCAGAACCACAATGAAATATCACATAATGCCTATTTAGGAAGGATGTAATGAAAAGAAAGATAAAATAGGAAAAATAAAATAAAATAGCCAAATGTTTGTAAGGATATGGAGAAATTGTTATCTTTATACATGCTGGTGAGGATATAACATGATGGAACCACTTTGGAAAAGAGATAGAAAATACCTCAAAATGCTAAGCATACTGTTACATATAACTCAGTAATTCCACTACTTAAGTATTTGAGAGAATTAAAAATATATGTTCATAACAAACTTGTATATGAATAATCATAGCAAGATTACCCATAATATACAAAAAGTAGCAACAGCCCATAGGCCCATAAACTTCTGAATGGATAAATAGTGTGTGGTATATCCACATAATGGATTATTCTACAATAAAGATGTTCAGCACCAAGTACTGGCCCCCAAGTGTCAGTGACACTTCTGTACTTTAATACATCTATCCTCTGGGTTTTTAATGCAGTTGCTCTCTAAAATGTTGGTTTCTGTTCTGGGTGTCTTCCTGCTTGGTCTAAGGGTGATCGTACAAACTTTACTAGACTCCCTGCTTTCAGTATCTTCCCTCCGCATGATCCCACAAATCACAGTGAAATTCTCTTAAATCATGTTACTTTTCTCCTTAAAAATCTCTGATGGATTTTTACCAGCTATAGGATTAAGTCCAAACTTGTCAGCCTTGCATTCAAGACTCTCTAAAATCTAGCTTGATATTTATTTTCTAGCCTTCTCTTCAATTTCATAGTGCATATATCCCTATTTCTACTAAAAATAATGAAAACAAAACTGAAAAATCAAATACAAGGGAAAAAGGGATTTTACTTCTGGTCCCCCTAAACACAATCTTGCCTTCTCCTTTTGGAACCTGCAAGGTCATTTTACTATTCTCCATCTGGTTGATCCCTATGAATTGACATAGATTTGGCCCAAATTCCATTTTTATAGTGAAACCTTCCTTAGACACTAATCCTTGCAAGATTATTTCTCTTCTGTGAGTCTTGATTATTGCCTATGCATAACAATTCATTGTTTATTAAGTTATGTTATATTTCCCTCAAAGAGATTATTCGAGGGGGGACCCAACAAACCTGAAATTTATTTATTAAAAATTGTGTATTTATTTTTATATATTTAAATTCTGTCACCTTCAAAGTACTCTCTTTTTGATACAATACATCTATAAGACTTTTTTTCCAAGGCTCAAAGCAATTTTTGATCTTATTGATTTTGATGCCCTTTAATTCTGCTGCCATTTTTTGTTTCACTTTTTCCAAATTGGCAAAATGTTTCTCTTTAAAGACTTTTTCATCCAGGGAAACAAAAATGTCACTAGGGGCAATATGAGGTGAATAGGGAGGGTTGGAGTACAGGGTTCATGCTATTTTTGGTCAAAAACTCAGCGTGGTGTGGGTAGGTATGCTGATAAATCACACATCATGAAATAGGCAAAAGTGTTGAAAGAGAGTTCAAAACAAATTCACTGAAGCCAAACAAAGACTCTCACAAAAATACCGTCTGATACATTGATACAGATGGGCTCCTAGAACACTCATCTAGCAGGGAAACATACTTCAAGGGGCCTTCCCTCTAGAAGATAATTCTGGTCTTTTTTGGGGGTACCCCCTCTACATTGCCTGAAGGTGAGAGCTATGTTTTATTTGTGCATGAACAATACCTTGCACATAATAGGTGATTAATTAGTAGTGGTTGTGTGTTTACTGAACTATAACCATCTAAATTACAAACTCCTCCTACATCCCAAGGGATTGAATCACATTTCAAAAACGTTTTTATCTCTGACTAACCTTTATGATTCACCACAAGTAACTAATATGTACTAGGCTCCCAAGATTAAGATGCCTCTGAAATGCCTGTCTTCAACTTCTATATGCAATTTTAAATCATTGATATTAGATAATTACAAATAAGGAGAATTACATAGAGAAATAAGGCAAGCAACTACTGTGCTATTATGAATATGTCCAGTGGAAAAAAAAAAACCATGGAGAGCTGAATGAGCTGTTGTTGTAGCCTTAAATGTTTTCTTTGTGAGTTCATTTCATTTTAATTGCATTTCTAAGCAACATATAAGTTTACAGTAGGAGATAAAAGTATGGAAGAAAATAGTATAGTGTTATGACTATTTTTACAGCCATCCTTTATTAGTTGTTCACAATAAAAAACACAGCATATTCCGGGTACATTAATAGAAAATGGAGGCTATAAAAAGCTGTTAAAATAGAATGTACATTATGTTCAATGAGAATGCTATAGGATCAAGGGTCTATTTCCCCTCTAAATAAGATATAATTAAAGCAAAGTGTTAAGGGCTCAGAGGCTCAAAACCAAGTTTCAAGTTATGCTGTGTTTCATCAATATCACATGATAACCACACATCTTAGAAAGAAGTCCTACCTACCTTATGATTTTGCAATGCTAATTCATATGGGCATTTGATAAAAGTTTAATTTATTTAGTAATATTTATTTTATGATATGTTTATATGGAAAAATGAATTCAAGGATTTATCAAAGGTAGTTATTTCCCTTTACCAATATATAAGGCCAGGAATTTCTCTGTATCCCAACAAAATTGTAATACAATAACTAGATTTGTGAAGTTCCTGACAGGAAACCCAATAAATTTCCTTATCAAGAAATCATACCAATGTGGTGAAAGCATTAGATACATTTTGTATCAACCTTTCTTGAATGGACTTCCCTCCTAGACTTTAAATCCCCTAATGTTTTAAAAATTACATTATATATTTCTGAAATCTAATACCCAAATATTTTTATAGCTTTTGTCATTACAAACTATTTCCAAATGTTATGATTTGGGCAAAGGTCAAGTTTTATTACCTTCCCCAGATGAAAATGACTCAGCCAAGTGACTTGTTCACAGAAACTGACAAAGAGAATTAAGTCAGTACTTTTTCTTGTAACCAAGTACATAATACTCCCTTTCTGGAGATGTTTCAAAGGGCTTCACATATGGAATTTGGCTTCATGACCAAGGATGATCCCATTTTACACTGAAATGTGAAATCCAATCAACATTTTTATCCTTGACATGTTTGTGAAACTTCATAGTCCTTACTTGATTTATTGAGAAAAATAATTTGACAAGTTTACATGAGGTTTTCTTTGCAATGTAAGGAAGGGTACTTTCATGGTTGTATTAGATTTACTCATGAAATTCTATAATAGATTATAAAACTTTCCTAGATAAAGAGTTCCAGGCTTAAAGAGAATTTATTTGAAAGGCTTCAATGTTTTCCTAGCTGAGAGTGAAGCTGTGAAAAGGATACTACAACAATCATTCTTTTTATTAAGAACTTTGGGTTGAACTCAAGGGGAAGAAGGAGCAGGGGAATGAACCAGAGACAATACATGCTTAGGCATTTTTGCAACTTAAAAAAAAAATTATTAAATCTCAAACTTACAGAAAAGTTGCAAGACTAGGACAAAAAACTCCCATATACTTATCACTCAGTTACCAATTGGCAACATTTGCTACATTTGTTATGTTATCCTCTGCACCTTTGAAGACATCAGTTAAGATTTACTAACTGCCTAAAACCATAATTTATTGTTCTTTGGCATAAGGCCTAAATTCTGGGAATCCCGGTATAATTTTAGCAAACCCCATTAAATCTGCTGCCTCCTCAGTAACTGCTGATGATCGTAACTGCCTGAATCCTTCTAAGATCTCTCAGCCCGCTGGACAGGCCTGTGTCCCTCAAGGATATGGTAGCCTGCCCGTGAGAACCTGGTAACTCCCCACTTGTAGTAAGCCTCTCTGTTCTTATAGCCAACTCCCCCAAAACCATCAACAGAGAGTCACTTTCAACTCCCTTCTCCCTTACCCCCTTTAAAACTCCCTGCCTTTCTTTGTCTGGGTGCTGACACCTCAGGGTCTTAGACTGCTTGCTTGCAGCTGGCCAAATAGATCTTTTAAAAACTCCTCACCTGTTCTCCTGTCATTCCTCCTCTCACTATCACCATACCTAACAATTGTGACTTATTTTTCCTAATTTTGGGAGAAAGAGCTGCTTTATCTAGAATCATAATAATGGTAATGATAATAATAGTAATTTGTACATTAAATAACAACAAAATCCTTACAAATTATGATGTTCAGGTTACAGATAAGAAAATTGAGGTCACAAAGCTAGAAAGGAGCATAACCAGGATTCAAATTCAGTTCTGTTTGACCCTTCAACTAATGCTCAAAAACATTTTTAAAGACAAGCTCTTATCAAATGTAGCAAGAATATTCATTTTCCATAATTTATATGATCCCCAAAGTGAACACTGACTCTCCACTTGGGAATTCCATCTACATTCTTAAGGGCTATTCAATTTAATATGGAATGTGAATCAGTAACAAAAATGCAGCTGTGGCTGAAGGGAATGTTAGTGTTTTATCCTTAAGGGCAATGTTCTTTATAATCTGCAAAATTGAAACACTCAAATGTTTCTGTTTGGGAATATCTAATATGAGCCATTTTTGATGTTCAATAAACAATTCTTTGAGAGGGGCTCCCATTCACCTACCACACTATTTCCTGTGACTATCACAGCTCAAATCTCACTGTTGTATGGACATTGTTAGGGGAACAAAGTTATGAAGGTAAAATAAAATAAATTTATCAGCAACTCAATCTGGAAGTTCAAATAATCCAACCATTGGTATATTCTAAAAAGTCCTTGCTGGGTTTGTTAATGACTGCTAAAAATTAGAGAATTCAGCAGGAGTTATCAACCTGGGTATGTGTGTGTTTGTGTGTTCATGTCTTTGAATGAATGTATACATCTGTGTTGAATAGTGTCTATTTCTAACTACATCTCAGCCTTTGATTCTAAACTCTATTCTCCTAGTAAGACTTTATTTGTAAGAAAAAATAAGACCTTTTGTAAACTTGGACAATTAATTTTTGATTTTCCCATTCTGAATCTTTTCACTTTGACCAGGTGTTTTGTAGCAGGTTACCAGAGAACCTTATTTCCATCAGACAATACAAAAAAATAAAAAACTACAGATGCTCCTAAATACACACTAGGGCCATGAGAGACTCACATTATTTTGGATGTTTAAGTTACTTTCCCTGGAAAAGCAAGTTCAAAACTTGTTTCTGAAGTTTTAGAGAAATAATAGAATCTATGACTAATTTTCTAAACTTTAAGCCAAGACTGAACGATTTAATTGCTTATGCAGGAATATTTCTAAAGTTTCCATTTTGTGGAAAGTTGAAAGCCTGAACAAGTTTATACATTATTGTATCTGGCAAGCCTTGACTAATTCATTCAGTAAAATATATTAAAATCTTGTTATTCTAGTCATAAATAGAAAAATAAAGAGGATATTGTTTTATATTATCAGCATAACAGAAGATACTATTTATGGAATGCTTACCAGTGATAGTCAATATGTAAAGTGTTTTGTTTACATTTATAAACATCTCAAATTTCTTATAGAAACACTGTGAGGAATGTATTATGACTACCCTCATTTAAAATTTTCTTTATTTATTTTAGATGTAGAGGGAGGGAGAGAGAGAGATAAATATTAATTTATTGTTCCACTTATTTATGTATTCATTGGTTAACTCTGGTATGGGCCCTGACTGAGGATCAAACTCACAACTTTGGCAAATTGGATGATGCTCTAACCAACTGAGCTACCTGGTCAGGGCTACTATCTTCATTTTAAATATGATGTGAAGAATTTGCCAAAAGGCAAGTCTGGGATCAGAACCCAGGTCAGTTTGACTGAAAATCTCTGCCTTGTTATGTTGTCATACAAACGGAAACATTTATTTAATAAACGTCCTAAAGTTTTATGACTCCAATAATAAAAGTATGTCTAATGGAGCATGAAAGAGAACAATTAAAAGATGGCTCTTGGGAGTTGAGGGAGACACTAAAGGGCTGAAATAGCATTTCTTTGTCAGGCACTCTTATTGGGATAAAGTCGGTAAACATTAACCAATTGAGCTAAGAAGCTCAGCTGGTATCTCAGAGAAAGATCATTGTTGGGATCATCTAAAAGACAAGCTTCCGAAAGAATACAATAGATTTCAAATTCCCAAATCAGTTCAGGATCATATGGACTAGACCTGTGCTATTCAAAATGGTAGCCATTAGCTCTATGTGTCTTTTAAGCACTTAAAATGTAGCTAGTTAAAATGAAGATATTCAGTAAATATAAAATATACATATAATTTTGAAGACTTAGGTAATAATTAATAATTATATGTTGAAATTATAATATTCTGTATATAAATAAAATTATTAAAATGACCTTAACCATTTTGTTTTTACATTATTCACTTTGGCTACTAGAAAAGTTAAAACTATGCACATATAATTGCAGTTGTGATTTATATTATGTTTCTGTTGAACAGTGCTAGGTTAGTTTATTTTCCTGACCTCTAAGGCAAAGGGCAATTTAAATTTATATCACTAGTGTGAATCCAGAAAGTAAACAGCTTCTAAACATGCCTTTGTGGCATTCCTAACTATTTGGTTCAGTAGCTAGTGAATCATCTTCATACTTTAATCATCACTATACAAAACATAAACTTCTTCAGGACAGGTATTGGGTTTTATCTATCATCACAGGTATTTACACTAATGCCTTGCATATAGTATCCCTCAATAAATGTTGAATGGATAATTTATCCCATAAAACCCAGCTAACTTACTGAATCTTTTTATTTTTTCAAGAAATATTGTCAAACAACTAATTGATTTTTGACAAATTTTGCCCTCTTGAAAGTAAATTAGGAAAGCTACACATTTATTATAATAAGCAACACTTCTGTTAAAACCCATTTTTAATCTCCTTTCCTTGAGCTGCTCTCTCAGTATGTGGAGGATTATCATGGATATTCTTAATAATGGCAAAAATTTGAACTTGAAGGTTAGATTAACAGTAACAGAGCTCCTGAAGATCAATTTTTCTCCATAAGCTTGAGCATCTTTCCCCAGAATGAGCACCATTTCTCTCATAAAAAAATATTTTTTTCATATTTATAGTTATTTATTTTGACAGCCAAGACAGAACCAAGAGAGAAGGTGACAACATCAGCTTTCTGTGTTGAGTTATTCACATGGCTATTCAGCAAATCTTCATTTTTTTTTCTTCTTGCTCTAAGCATCAATTATATTTGAAGAAATTAATGACTGTGATGGCACTGATACTAAGTGTAGTCAGAATAGTTACCTAGGACAGTTGCTGTAAACCAGAAAGGCTATACCTGTGCATGACAATATCAAACCTGCTCTAACACAACACACACACACACACACACACACACATACACACACACAGTGTCTGACACACTTAACATTACCAAAAGCTTTGATATTACTCTTTTGTATTTGTCAGCATATGTGAGCATCTCTTCCCATTCTTAATGTCTTAAACTGAAGCTCACAAAGGGTTTCTAGTAAAGCTATATCAGTTCTTCCCTTTCTTCCTTATTAGGATCAATAGCAAAATGTCGTATTTTATGGCTCTCTTGAAAACAATTTCTGGAGCCCTGTTCTGGTATGCTTTCACACACCTTTATGGAATGTGATCTCAGTTTACAGTGGATGAAAACTAATTTTTAGAGGGCAGCCGAAGAGGAAGATTTTATCCACCAATCTTAAATATTAATCAGTTTAAGCTACCATAACAAGATACCAAACTAGGTGGCTTAAACAACATCTATTTTCTCAAATTTCTGAAAGCTAGGAGTCTAAGATGAAGGCGCCAGCCCATTTAGTTTCTGGTATAAACTATCTTCCCGGCTTGCAGAGGGGTACCTTCTCCCTGTGTCCACATATGGTCTTTCTTTTGTGTGCAAGAGAAGGGAGAGACCAAATATCTGGGCTGGTTTCTCTTGTTCTTCTTTTAAGGACACCAGTCCTATCAGATTAGAGGCCTATCTTTGTCAACATTCAAAGAATAAGAAACATTCAAAAAATTTTAGAGATTTTTTTAGTTTATTTGAGCTAAACTGATCACAATTACCAGTTAATTGAGATGATGCTCCAGAGAATGAAAGTTTAGCCCCTTATTTTATACATTACAATCAAAGGCAGAGACATAAGAGCATTACATGAAATCCACTGGTGATAGATTAGGGAGGTGGGAGAAAGCAAAGTGGGAAAATCTCAGGAATTGAATAAAAGTAAAATGAAGAGACACATACTTTTTCACATTGGTGGGTATACCATTGTTAAGAATGAACATTTACAGCACATAGATGGTATGAAGAAGAAGATGACAATGAGGGGTTTGGTGGTCTCTACTCTGGTAAGAGATTGTGCCCTGAGGGACCTGGATAAAAGGAAATTATCTTGATAGTCTAAAAGTATGTTATTTTAGATGCAAAAATGCAAATGGCTCAGTTAAGGTAAAGCTAGACCTTTGTTAGGGAAAGATACCTTTCTAGGACTTCACTACCCACCATGAATGAATTGCTTTCAGTTAATAAGTTTTAATTTCAGACCATCCTATGCAGTTACTTTAGGTCTCTGAGTTTGTAAGCCTACCATGTAGGTCTCCATTGAGCTTGTCAGGTTTAATATGTGACCCTTTGTCTTCAACAACTTTATGACCTCATTTATCTTTAATTACATCCTTAAATGCCCTGTTTTCCAATATAGTCACATTGGGGTTAACAGCTTCAATACTTGAATTTTGGTGGCTACAATTTACTTATAACATCTTAGATTTGAGTACAGTCACTGCTGTAATGTGTAATTCTGGTGTTATACTAAAATATTGGCATACTTCTTTCCTTGCTGTAACATAACCATATTGAACTATTTCAATGTTTGTCATAAAATGGTTTTATTTGGAAATATATTTTTGTATTAAAATTATGTAACATTTCCTCAAAAGCATACACTTTAACAGTAGAAATTTTATATAAATAGGGCATAGAAGACTCATGATAATTTAAACAAAAATCTGTAGAGACTGTTAAAAATTGTATTGTGATATGAGATTATAAAAGAAGAAATTTAATAAAATTCCACAGGGACCAAGTTACAAAATGAAAATGAGTCAGTACTGCATGCCTCCATTATAGTGAAGAAAACAATGAAATACTAAGCTTTGAATTTATATTTTCAGCTGGGATTTCTGACAATGTAAATTAGAGAGTTTTTTTAAATAATGCCACCTCTGTTCCTCCATTTTCAAAGTAGAATTGCTGATCATTTAAAAGCAAATGTGCTTGTAGTTGTTTGCTTTTATCATCAGTATAACATTTATTTATTGAGCATTCTAATGTTCAAGGAACTACGTTAGGTGCTTTACAGAACCTTGCCTAAAACCCCCAAATAATATACCATGACATAGTCAACACAGTGCTTTTTATTTAATTTAATTTTATTGTTGTTATATTACATCCATCCCTTCTTTACTCCCCTCTGTCCCCTTCTCCATCCACCCACTCCCCCACAAAGTGAACCCACTTGTTGTCCATGCTCATGGTTCTTCCATACTAGGTTCTTGTCTAAACTGCTCCCCTTCTTTGCCTCTTTCCCCTTTCCCCTCTTCCCCCTTTCCCCTGCCCTCTGAAGACCTATTCATTGTATCCATATATCTGGTTCTGTTTTCCTTGTTGTTTGCTTTGTTCACTATTGTCCTGTAATGGGTGAGATCATATGGTATTTGTCTTTCACTGACTGGCTTATTTCACCAAGCATAATACTTTCTAGTTCCATCCATGGTGTTGCAAAGGGTACAAGTTCCTTCTTTCATTCTGCTGTGTAGCATTCCATTGTGTAAATATACCAAAGTTTTTTGATCCAATTATCCACTGATGGGCATATAGGCTGTTTCCAGCACTTGGCTATTGTAAATAGTGCTGCTATAAACATAGGGGTACATAGGTTCTTATGAATTGGTGTTTCAGGATTTTTCGGGTATAGTCCAAATAGTGGAGTTGCTGGATCAAAAGGCAGTTTCATTTTTAATTTTTTTAAGGAAACTCCATACTGTTTTCCATAGTAGCTGCACCCAGCCTGCATTCCCACCAACAGTGCACAAGGGTTCCCTTTGCCCCACATCCACACCAACACTTGTTTGTGGATTTGTTGATGATTGCCTTTCTGATAGGTGTAAGGTAGTATCTTATTATGGTTTTAATTTGCATCTCTCTGATGGCTAGTGATGTTGAGCATTCTTTCATATGCCTTTGGGCCCTTTGTATGTCTTCCTCAGTGAGTTTTTTACCCATATTTTAAATGGGTTGTCTGTCTCCCTGGTGTTGAGTCACATTAGTTCTTTATATATTTTGGTTATCAAACCCTTGTCTGATGTATCACTGGCAATTATGTTTTCCCATACAGTTAGTTCCCTTTGAATTTTGCTGATATTTTCTTTAGCTGAACAGAAACTTTTCAATGTGATATAGTCCCATTTGTTGATTTGTTCTTTTATTTCCTTTGTCCTTGGTGAAGTATCAGTAAACATATTTTTGCGTAGGATATCCAAAAGTTTACTGCCTATATTTTTCTCCAGGACCTTTATGGTGGCACTGCTTATGTTTAAGTCCTTTATTCATTTTGAGTTTATTCTGGTATATGGTGTAAGTTAATGGTCTAGTTTATCCTTTTGCATGTTGCTGTCCAGTTCTTCCAACACCACTTGTTGAAGATACTATTTTTACTCCATTTGAGGTCCCTTCCCTCTTTGTCAAATATTAATTGACCATAGAGTCCTGGGTTTATTTCTGGGCTCTCTATTCTGTTCCATTGACCTTTATGTCTATTCCTATGCCAGTACCAGACAGTTTTGATGACAGTAGCCTCATAGTATTACCTCAACATCATACAGGTCATATATGAGAAACCTACATTATACTTAATGGACAAAAACTGAAAGCTTTCCCCCTAAGATCAGGAATGAGACAAGCCTGTCCACTCTCTCCACTTCTGTTCAACATCATCGTGGAAGTTGTAGCCATAGACATCAGAAAAGAAAAAGGAATCAAAGGTATCCAAATTGGAAAGGAGGAAGTCAAACTGTCATTATTTTCAGATGATCGTTTGACATACAAACTATACATACAAAACCCGATGGGCTCCACCAAAAACTTACTCAACCTAATAAGCAAATTTAGCAAAATAGCTGGATATAAAGTCAATATCCAGAAATCAAAAGCATTTTTGTATACCAATAATGAAACAACAGAAATAGAAGCAAGAAAACAAATCCCATTTACCATAGCAACAAGAAAAATGAAGTACTTAGGAATAAACTTAACCAAGGAGGTAAAAGACCCTTATTCAGAAAACTACAGAACGTTGAAGAAAGAAATTAAGGAAGATACAAATAAATGGAAGCATATACCATGTTCATGGATGGGAAGAATGAACATCATTAAAATGTCCATACTATCCAAAGCAATCTACAGATTCAATTAAATACCAAATAAAATACCAATGACAGACTCCACAGAAATAGAAAAAATACTTCAAAAATTTATATGGAGCCAAAAATGCCCATGAATAGCCACAGCAATCATGAGAAAGAAGAACAAGGTAGCAGGAACCCAGAGTTTTTATCCATCTTAATAATATAGTTGGATCAAAGCACATTCCATCTGATGGACTGCTGCACAATCATTAAGATAATCTAAACTATGAAACTGACTCTGCCATAGCTAAATGAACAATTCTGTATGGACTTGGACATAGAAAAGGCACAACCCCTGATCTCATGGCAATTACTTTCAAAATCACTCAAGCATTATTGTTATAATATCAAACTAAATTGATGAAAATATAAACACATTCAATACTTCAGGATGCAGATAAATGTTCTGTAAATGCATAAAAAGTATTGTATGTACTATCTTATAAAGAATGTTCAGAAATGGCCAAGTGTTGAAGGTCCAAACCATGATGATTTGCTTCAGAAGTCTGATCTACAACGTGAAGAATCTTACAGTCATGCTAGTAGGATAGTTTTGAGCTGAGTCCTTCACTCAAAAGATATATAGTTAAGTATTTACTATGTACTAAGTAGAACACAAGGGATAAAAGATTCCCCCTTAGTAGGCATCAACCTGCAAACCCAAAGGTTGCTGGTTCAATTCCCAGTCAGGACATATAACCATGTTCCAAGCCAGGTCTCCAGCCAGGTCTGTAGCTGGAGGCAGGTGAAAGGCAGCCATACATTGATGTTTCTCTTCCTTTCTTCTTCTTTCTCTGTACTTCTCTCTAGAAATAATGAATAAAAATTTAAAAATAAATAAAATATTTTTTAAAAATACAGTACTAAAAATCAACAAAAAATGATTCCTCCTTAGGAATTGCAACATCTTGAATAAATCAGTTCACCTCAATGACCTTTACACTGTATGTAAAAGAGATATAATAATTTGAATACTACCCTCCACATTGCATTAATCTGAGGATATCATGAGGTAATGTATGTGAAGGGTTAATAATGCTTTTCTTTCTGATTAGTTTTCAATCCAACAATTAGTTAATCAATCAATAAACTTACAAATCCAAGCTCCAAGAAACAATTGCTGTTAACATTTTGGTGTACTTTCAGTATTTTTAAATCATTTTTAATTTATGGATTTATACCCTACTTTTGAAAGTTTAGATCATATATCTTCTTGAAAATATTTTTAATCACCATTAGAAACTTCAAAACTATGATTTTCATAATTGGAAAATATGGATCTACTGTAATTTATTTAACTAAACCTTTATTTTCAAATATTTAAATAGTGTAAATATTTTGGCAATTTAAATAATGTTTCTATGAACATCTCTGTATATAAATAATTGTCAACATTTCTAATTTATTTTCTTAGAAGTAGAATTCTTGGTTAAGTAGTACAAACCCTTTGCAAATTCTTAATGCAGCCCAGATCAGTGTGGCTCAGTTGGTTGGACATCGTCCCACAAAGTGAAAGGTCGCCAGTTCAATTCCTGGTCAGGGCACATGCCTGGGTTGTAGGTTTGGTCCCTGGTTGGTATTATATTATATGGTAACATAAGGGCCTCTTCTTATATCTTACTTTTAAAATTCCTTTAGATATCCATCCCTGATTCTTTTTTAAGGTAAACTTTAGAAGGATTTTAGGGATATGTCAATTCTATATATTCTATATATTGATTTATTATGTTGAACATTCCCACCCAAGAACATACCACTATTCATCTTAATATTTTTAATGTATCTCAGTTAAGTATTTCTAATATTTTACTTATTTATTGTATTTAGGCTATTCCTAGGCATTTTTTAAACATTTTTTGTGAATGTGCAATTAATACCACTGCAGTTACTATTTATTATTGGCCTATAGGAAAGACATTGATTTTGCATCTATATATTGTAATGGGTCACTTTATCTATTATAAGCCCTTATTCTCCCTTAGTAGAATACTTATACTCTCTACAAATTATACCACGTTTTCTTCTTTCAACCACTTATATTTTTCATCCTTGATATGATTCTCTTTTAAGGCAAATGTCAAACACTCAACAGAAAAAATATTTTTAGTTGAATGACCACATACTTCCCTGACCCTTTAACTTCCTTACCCTAAAATTTAGTTTTGCTTTTATCCTCAAAACAAATCTTTACCATCAGATAGCACTCGACTTTCTCTAGCCTTTTCAGTGCTCTATAATTGTATGTGCTGGGCACACAATTCAGTTACCTTTCCAATAGTAAGACCAATGTCTCAGTACTTGAGCTTTGGAGGCTTGAGAAGGCTGTCTGGGCTCCCATCAGTGGCAGCTGAAGTTCCAGAGAGATACTTAAGTGGCTGAAGGGTTTCCTCTGAGAAGTATGGGATATAAATGCCAAGGTGGGCTCCACAACCTAGGCATTTAGTAAACTACACCAGGGTTCCTCACCCTAAAATCTCGCATGTAGAGGAAAAAGTGAACTAATTTCTGTGCATGTGTGTATGCATGTTGGGAGAAGAAGGGTTGAGAGATTAATAAATTATGCTTTTTCCTTCTACCTCTCTTTTACAAGTTTATTTTCCTCAGTTTGTCCCATTGTATACCAACTCCTTTTCTATAGCCCCATTAATCAGCTGTCCCTCTCATGTCCCTGTACTGAACTCTCCTCTGCACAAATAAGAGATCACCAAATTCTCACTGAAAGGCTTCCTAGACTATAGTTTCCACAAGGTCATAAATCTCATTTTTTTGGCCAGAGTCATATATAGTTCAAGGAAATTAAGAGGGATAAAAACGGTCTTTAAATTTGTTCCTATTTATCTACTAATATATCTCATTTCTTATATTTACCACTGAATATACAACGTTTTGCAAAATCCCTGGTCCATACTAAATCTTTTTTTTTTTTAATTTTATTGTTGTTGTACTACATCCATTCCCTTTTTGCTCCCCTCTGTCCCCCTCCCCACCCACCCATTCCCCCCAAAGTCAATCCCACCTGTTGTCCATGTCCATGGTTCCTTTATACTAGGTTCTTGTCTAAGCTGCTCCCCTTTCTTGCCTCTGCCTCCCCCGTCACCCCAACCCCGTTCCCTCTGACCACTGAAGGCCTATTCCTTGTATTCATATACTTGGTTCTGTTTTGCTTGTTGTTAGTTTTGCTCATTATTGTTCCGTAAAGGGTGAGATCATATGATATTTGTACTTCACTGACTGGCTTATTTCACTAAGCATAATAAACTACAGTTCCATCCATGTTGTTGCAAAGGGTACAAGTTCCTTCTTTCATTCTGCTATAAAGAATTCCATTGTGTCAATGTACCGAAGTTTTTTGATCCAATCATCCACTGATGGGCACTTAGGCTGTTTCCAGCACTTGGTGTTGTAAATAGTGCCGCTATGAACATAGGTGTGCATAGGTTCTTATGAATTGGTGTTTCAGGCTTCTTTGGGTATAGTCCAAGTAATGGAATTGCTGGATCAAAAGGTAGTTCCATTTTTAGTTTTTTTTTAAGGAAACCCCATACTGTTTTCCACAGTGGCTGCACCAGCCTGCATTCCCACCAACAGTGCACGAGGGTTCCCTTTCCCCTGCATCCTCGCCAACACTTGCTGTTTGTTGATTTGCTGATGATTGGCATTCTGACAGGTGTGAGGTGGTATCTTATTGTGGTTTTAATTTGCATCTCTCTGATGACTAGTGATGTTGAGCATTCTTTCATATGCCTCTGGGCCCTTTGTATATCTTCCTCAGTGAGTTGTCTGTTCAGGTCCTTTGCCCATTTTTCAATTGGGCTGTCTGTCTCCCTGGTGTTGAGTCGCATTAGTTCTTTATAT
>PVIW01006713.1:0-82925 GCA_004026585.1 Noctilio leporinus | reverse complement strand
AAAAAAAAAAAAAAAAAAAAAAAAAAAAAAAAAAAAAAAAAAAAAAAAAAAAAAAAGATGATTACAAAGTAAAAAAAAAAAAAAAATAAATAAAAATAGAAAAGGTGGCTCAGGACAGGGCACCTGGAGCGCTGTCCTAACCAAACCATGTACTAGGCGTAACGTTCACTAAGGAGGTGCTTCTGTGAAAACTGGAGAAAACGCCTTACTAGTTAATTGTTTCTTAATGAACAAGAGGCTTGAAAATTTACCTACCTGCCTTAGCCCAGGATGGATAAATAGTTACTTGGCCAGCTGCTGCTTTAGTTCCAGGGTTAATATATCTCAGAATAATACGAAACAAAGGGAGACCTGACTTCCCCACATTCAACGTGATCCTTACTTCATTCTGAAAAACACCAAAAGCCATAAAGTACAGAAGAGACAATCAATGAAAAGAAATTATAGCCAAACAGTGACTTCATTCAAGTTTCACTACTGGACTTAGAGTGTACACACACATACACACACAAATCCACACACGTATACATACTCACTCAGCAAGCACCAGGTAACTGACTGTGGAAGATGGAAACAAGGCCTAACAGTACATTTAAATCACTTACAATTACAGTTATAGTGAAAGTGCACTCCCTCAGCAATTGAGATTTTCTTCTGACCACTTTGGAATCAGGCAGACAGAGCAGAATATAGATGGGCAAGTTAGATGGAAAGCCACAGTGACAGAGGCAACCACCAGCAGCTGGGAGGAAGAAGAAGTGGAGGAGAAAGAAAGGGATGTGTATAGTTCAACAATACCACTCCCAGAAAGAGACCACTACAGGGTCCATTTCACATACAAAAATTCTAAATGGTCGCAGAAACTAATGGAGACTAAGGAAAGGTTAATGATAAAATCTGAATATAACTAAAATACACTTAGTAAGTCCCATGAAATTTGCCTCAATCCCCACCCAAGAAGAATATGGGCTTTTTAGACTGGTGTGTATTCAAGGCAGTCCTGCTGTCCACCATCCTCTGGTGCTTACACAATGGTCTACAAGTGTTGTGGAGCCCATGATGTTGAAGGAAAGAGAATTATTTTAAGTCTGAACCACAGACTACATGTTCAAATTCAGCTGTGGTCCAATGAAAAGTCATGGAACTTGGAAATTTCCAAGTCAGTGGTTTTGGTTTTTCCCACTTCTTTGGTTTAAAATGAAGAGGATGCCTGTTGAATGAGATTATCTGTGACACAGACACTGAATGGGCAGATTCCCTTATCCTGGGAGCAGGAGCTCCTGCTGACCCACACTGAGGACCTCCAGCTGGCCCTCTCAAGTTGACTAACTTTGTCTTTAACTCTAAACACCTGCGGGAAGGCATTTACTGGGCTCTCGGTCAGTCACATCCTGTTAGGACTCAATGGAATCCACTGCTTTTTTCCTGAATAATGAAGTAAGATCAGGGAACTAAAGAAACTGAATTGCTATATTTGGGAAGGAGAAAACAGTGAGGTGCTTAAGATCCTCAGACTATTTAGGAGAGGCAGCTGGATGGGGATTTTTGACCAGGCAAGAGCAGTGTTAGCATCAGTCGGGGCTGTGGTCTCAAATGCTCTAAGAGCTGAGATAGAAATAGCAAGTACAGTTCTGGATCTGCAAGGACATATACTGGATTGTCATAGTCATCAACTTGCCTCTTTTATTCTGAATTTCTCCACTGAGAAACAGCTTAAGAGACCAACCTCAAAGAGAAATGCTGAGAACAAACATACTCAATAACTATATGGACATTTTTCATTTTAAGTATTAAGCTCTAAAAGTAAAGTGTAAATTCATTAATTATTCCAATAAATAGCCAAAAGAGATGGATACAGTTAAAGAAGAATGAAGCCCTGGCTGGTGGCTTAGTGGATAGGCACAGGCCTGGGAACTCAAAGGTCACTGGTTTGATACCTAGCCAGGGCACATAACCAGGCTGCAAGCCAGGTCTCCAGGTCCGTAGCTGGAGGCAGGTGAAAGGCAACCATACATTGATGTCTCTCTCCCTCTCTGCCTCTCTCCCTTCCCTTCTCTCTAAAAATAATAAATAAAATCTCTTTAAAAAAATGAAGAAAAGGAAACATGTAGAAAAGAAAAATTAAATAGCACTGATTAAAATCCTCATTTATCTTAGTTTCTATTTATGTGTAGTAATACAGAGTTGTAAAAAGTAAAAAAGAAAAATCATTGGCCAAAAATTAGCAACAGATGTTTTATCAGAATTAAGTCAAGTTATTTTTATTTTCCACAAGTGGCTTAAATTTTTTTTAATGTCTCTTGTGTTAAAATACAGCCTAATCTTATTTGAGAAATTTCTCATAAAACGTATCCAGAGATAAGAACTATGTTTCTTTAATCCCCTCATTTTCTTATTTAGTAACCAAATTAAAATAACAAGAAAAAGTGAAATTGATACATATGTTTGTCAATTAAAATCCAACCTTACCCCAAACCCCATTTATAGTCCTTTATGCAGGAGAAGAATAACCATGGAATCAGTTTTAGGGACAGTGCACCTTTGGGGGAGACTCATTGATGAGCCTGTGGGTCAGGATATGGGCTACTCTGTTTCCTATTGTCTACACACCTGTAGAGGGGTCATCTGAGCATATCCTCTCCAACTAAACCCAGGAAACTCCAGGGCATCATATCCAAAGCGAAGCTCTCTTCCATGAGGCGTAGTGCCATCTTCAATCTCATACTTCATATGATGCAAATCCGGGAAATAGTAGTTGTTTTCAGGTCTTTTCGTAAACAAAAATGTAACACGAATACAACACGGTGGGTTCACTCATAATCTGAATATCCTTTAATCCCAACGGCTACCACTCCCACCAAATTGATAGAGTGCATTACATAAGGACAAATGAGAGAGGCCCACAGCTTTTTCTTTGAATTATTGCTCTCACTTATGTGAACATTCGCAGAAAACACATGCAACACCTACTTATTCCAAGCAGTAAAATAAGAAAAACATTTAGCACAATACACAGTGGTAGCATCCTTCAAACATTCTCAATGATTGCCAACAACTTAGCAAAGTCAAATTGGGTTATATACTCTAAATGCATTCATTCATTCATTTATATAGTCATATTCACTCATTACACAAATATTACTTACCTGTGTCAGGAACTGTTGCTAAGCACCACAGATACAATAGTGAACAGGACACAAAATATTTTACATGCTAAGTTTACAAGTTAGGTTCATTTATACTTACCTATAATTTTAATCATTAGAATGACTTTCCTATATCTTATTTTCTCTTAAATTTCATACCTACAAGTGGACTCCTTCCAAGAGTCCAATATTAGTAATCACAGAGAAGGATAAAAAATATTCCAACACTTGTGTGATATTTTAAAATTCAAACTACTTGAAGTTCTTCAAAAGGGCACATTTTGACAATAAAGTCACAAATTAATAGCAGTTAGTGGATTCAACGCCATAAAAATCATTTAGTAAAAGGAAATAAAAGGGCATGCTCCTGTACCGGAAGTAGAATTAGAAAGGCTTACAATTTTTCTGGAGGTAATTTACAAAGACCCTTAACAACGTTTTTACCCCTTGTCAAGGGATGGGGAACTGGTCCCCCGTTCCTCTCTGTATATGGCGGGCCCTTCCGCTGGAGTCTGCCAACTAGTTAGCTTTGAAGTTCATCTTGTTCCTAGAGCCCTGGAACACTGAGGCCCCAAGAATATCCACCATAGCACCCCTGAGCAGACAGGTGTTGCCTTTGGGTAGACTGCCTCTTTGCTCTAGTATGTACAGAGCCTCCTTTGTTCCAAGGTGTATGTAAGACGCCCTTCCTGTAAGCTGGGCGCATTGCTGCTGTACAAGGTGGGACAACCGTGTGTGGAATGTAGACACCCTTGCAAACCGCCTGGCCACCCGCAAAGAAGAATGGGTGCAGGATGCCTAGACTCTCTCTCTGCAGTTGTTAACCTAAGTGCAGCTGTAATAGGAGTGAGATAACCATGGGTGGGGATGCCACACTGTAGCTGCCCAACCTGTGTGGTGGTAAATCTGCCACTTGCAATAAGACATGCCAAATCTCCTGAAAGCTCCACGTAAGTTCATGTTTATCACCAGACTAGAGGCCTGCCCACTATCAGAATCTACTGATCTGAAAGCTAAAGGACCTATGTTCACCATATCACATGAATAAATTAATATGTTATGTTTAAAAATAATCTATTTTTTATTCATAGAAAAAGCACATAAAAATATACAGAAATATAAAAAGAGGTTATTTCTGAGTGGTGGAATGAAGATTGTTCCTTGACCTTTTACTTTTAGGTACTTTCAAAATTTTTACAATGGCCCTGGCTAGTGGCACAGTGGATAAGGCACCAGCCTGTGAACCCAAAGGTCACTGGTTCGATTCCCAGCTAGGGCACATAACCAGGTTGCAGGCCAGGTCTCCAGCCAGGTCCTTGGCTGGAGGCAGGTGAAAGGCAACCATACATTGATGCTTCTCTCCCTTTCTTTCTCCCTTCCTGTCCTTTCTCTGGAAATAATGAATAAAATCTTAAAAAGAAAAAAAGAAAGAAAGAAATGCCTGAAGAAAGCACAGGAGGGCTCCTCTTACTTTCAGAATTAAAATGCTAGAAGCAGAGGGAAGGGAGAGATAAAAATAATTTATCTTAACTGCCCAAAAGATTTATTAAGTGTTGATAATGTAGAATATTGAAGGTGCTTGAGATTTTAAAGTCATTGCATTTCACGATGTTTCTAGTGTATGACCAAAGTCGGAATATTAAAAAAAAGTTTTTCTTTCTCCCACTAAGGGAATAGTATGGATGGATTATGGTTTCAAATACATAAATAAATTGCTGCTGTACTTGCTATAGTTCTTCTGGGAATTCAATCTCCACTTCGCTCCTCTCCTCCAACAGTTCATTTGAACTTGCTTCTGTGTGAGTCGAGGGACTTTTTCCACCTCTGAAGTTTTCTCACACACCCCCATGTTGGGGGTTCAGCCATGGGAACCCACCCTGTGCATCCAGCTCTAGTCCTGACTTTTTGTACTTGTGGGAACTTTCTAATGAGGCTTCTCCATGATTTACAAAGTAGAATAGTTTTTATGGGCACCTTGCCTCCTGTCTTAATTGGACTCACTGACAAGTGTCCCGATTTCAAAGGACAGTACAGCTTCCTCTGCCCTGGGTCCTGAGGACTTCATCTCTCCTCACAAGAATTGTCAGCACAGACAGGAAGGACTCCAAGAGAGTCCCCCACAACATCAATAAGGGGAGAAACTGCCCCAAGACTCACCGCTGGCATGCCGTCCCCACGACGTGCTCTCGGCACTGGCACACTCCGGAGGGCCCGCTGCACATGGGGGTGAGCGCTCCACCAATGTCACACCGACACCCTGTAAGCCAGGAAACAGCAGCGGGTACCCATCAAAGCCTCTCTGCGCTGGGTGCTTTCCCTGCCTCCAGGGGCCGTGGATATCCGTTCAGCCCAGGATGGCCAGGCCTTCTTTCCCCTGCTAGGTTATATCTCCAGGTGTTTGAAACATGTATGAACCTCCTAAACTGAGGCAGCCTGATTCCCCAAAATTCCACTAGCAAGTTAGAGGTGATCTGTAGGCCAGCCCCAACATAGTTGTCCAAGGTAAGGGGACAGTAGCCTAGGAACTAAAAGTGATTTAGCAACATAGTGTCATTATAAACAACGTGTGCTAGTAAGAGGCTTGTATCATACAGGAACAGCTTTAAGAACAACTGTTCCCACAGCGTTATTGTTTAAAACAATATAATCTCTAAAAATCTGGTGTAAACTGTTTTGAACATACAAAATATAGCTTTCAAATGACTGAGACCTGATGTTATTTACAACTACTCCCCCACTCCAATTCTGTTTGTTTTTAATAATTAAATCCCCAGTGTACTGGTCGAAGAGCCCTGGAAGCAACCTCATTTGAAATGACTGCTTCTTTAAACTGAAAGTCTAGCTAAATTCCCTGGACAAAATGTTTGACCACAGCCTCCTCGGAAAGTCTGCATGAAGACAACGAATTCACAATAAAGGTTATCCTGACAGTCTCTGTCCTTCTACACTTCTGCTTCACCCAGGACCCAGCAATGTGTTTACCTTGACACCCAAAATAATTGCTCTTGTCCAAAGCAAAATACCCATCTTCGCATGTGTCACAGGAATCACCACCAACGTGGGACTTGCAGTGACAGTCGCCATCTCGCTGTGGAACAATGAGTCAGATGACACCATTCAATTAAGATTACAGAATCCACTGAACTTTATGATTTAAAACTGGCTCTTAAATAAACAAATAAAACTGGCTCCTTGAGCATTATGAAGCAGTGCAGTCAGCACCTAAAAAGCCCCCAGAGATGGCCACATCTGGTACAACTACAGCAGCACTAATATTATACCCTCCCACAGAAACTCCCCAGTTAATTGTTACTGGTATCACATGAAAAATTGGCTCACATTACCTGCCCACACTCTCCAATTGCACTCACTGTTCCTGCCTCATGGCACTGGCATTCTGTGAAGATAAGAGAACATCCTTGGACCAAGGTGACATAAAAGTCAGTTCCCCAGCACTGCGAACACGCCACACCAGCACTGCGCGTGCAGCCACTTCCCAACATGCTTCAGCAGCAGTCAGTTTGCACTGTTGAAGCAGAACAGTCAGATCAGTAGTGGCCACTGACAAGGAGTAATGGCCAGGTTCTGACCACTGTAAGGCAAAAGCCATAAAATCATGGGATTTTTAAGTGATTCTAACGTCAAGGTCATTACTGATACGTTTACACGAAAATATACTCTATTTAAGGACATTCACTCCCTTTAGCCACTTCATATTGATTGATGTTTTTCATTTCTTTCCTAGCTTCAGTTTAAGCCTAAAATGAAAGTAAAATTAAACCAGAAAGAGTGGATTGTAAAAACAAAGCAGTAAAAACCATTTATCAAGTAGCTGCCTTCCCAACCACCACACACAATACATATGGAACCAGGATATAAATCCCTTGCCGAGATTCTGAAAATGACAGGAGTTCTGCCAAAAGTAGGGGAAAAACATCAAAACATTTATACAAAATTTCCAACAAACTGAACTGATTAAATAAATAGCTCTTTTGTGGGTTTAGTTACTGAAGTAGGCTGTTATAGCACAGTAAATTATGTTTAAGAAACTTTAAGGCTGGTGGCACAGTAGATAAGGCACCAGCCTGGGAACCCAAAGGTCGCTGGTTCGATTCCCAGCCAGGGCACCTAACCTGGTTGCAAGCCAGGTCACCAGCCAGGTCTGTAGCTGGAGGTGGGTGACAGGCAACCATACATGGATGCTTTTCTCCCTTTCTTCTTCCTGCTCTGCCCTTTTCTCTAAGGATAATGAATAAAATCTTTAAAAAAAAAAAAAGAAAAAAAAAAAAGCCCTTTGGAAAAAAAAAAGGAAACTTTACCTGTACACCCATTGGGGTTTTCTTTGGCCAGATTCCAATACAATGGTTTACAGATGTTGCAGGTCGGACTTTCTACTTGAAGCTTGCACTGGCAATACCCCTTTAAAAGAAAATCAAACTAACTTTGGACCTCTCAGAATTAAGATATATTTTTAAACATGTGTTTTGAACAAAGCTTGTCACAGAAACAAATTTTACTTGGGGAAAATAAATTAAGTGATTCAAAGGGAATAAAAGTACTGGGTTGATGTAAACAGTCTGCCTAATTGCTTTTGTTTAATTACTCATTTATTTGTTATACACATAAACTATATGTCTGGTCAAAACAAAATTGGAAAATACAGAAAAATTAAAAAGCACTGTGTTTTACAACATTGTTATTGTGATTTTATTACAGCCTGGACTGTATAGAAAAATACCTAAATAGTCAACATGGGAATCAGTAGAAAATTGCAAAGTCTGCCCTAAAAGTACTGGCCATGCAAACTGTTTTAATTATATTGACATTGGCTCGATACTTTCGGGACAGGCCTCATAGGTTTATCTGAAAGTTTTGTAACATGCAGCAGTCATGCCTGTTTAAACATTGAAAGACCCACAGGAAGGATGCAGAATGTCCCTCCCACCATCCCTCATACCGACCCTCCAAGGTCTGGTGGTCTAGCATCCCCAGGCCCTGCAGCTAAAAAGACAGATAATTTCTAAAGTATTTAGCAAACAAACCTTGGAGTAATAGCAAATAAATTACAATTATTTTGTACACATACACCTTTATTTAATGTGAAATTAGCCTTCAGTTTTCTTAATTTTAATTATGTATTTCAGGCTTATGTGCAAGGCTCTGGGGTGTCAATGCCTTCAGAGGGGCCCACAATAACAGTTAAAATTTAGGAGTCTGGAATTCGAACTTTCAATAAACCATATTCTTTTGGTTTTGAAAAAAATCACCATGTTATAAGTGCATTTTGAAAATGAGCAATGACCTCTTTAAGCAATTTGGCCTCAGGCCTTATTTTAATTTACTTTTATATTCAGGAAGCTACCAAATATGTTAATCTTTCAAAAGTATCAATAATAATTAGAATTGCAACCACTTACCGAACTGGAGTCAAGGGTACCGGCTAGGTCACAGGAACTGCTGGAGCCTGCATACAATTTAGAAATGTGTTCAACATCCGGGTTTTTAATGTTTATTTGTCTCTTTTTTTTTATGTTTTGAGTTTTAAAAGTTTTACTAGTTTTTACATTTTTAACAGTTTTTAAAGTAATCCTTATCCAAGCATATGCTTATTGACTTCAGAGACAGAGGAAGGGAGAGAAAGAGAGAAACATTGATGTGAGGAAGAAACAAGGTCCAGTTGCCTCCCCAACACACCCCAACCAGGGATTGAACCTGCAACCTAGATATGCGTATACCCTGAGCAGGGATTGAACCCGTAACCTTTTGGTGTATAGGACAACTCTCCAACCACCTAAGCCACCTGGCCCAGCAAGCCTTATTTGTTTTTAAAAACAATGCAGCCCTGGCTGGTATGGCTCAGTGGATAAGCACCAGCCTGTGAACCCAAAGGTCACTGGTTCGATTCCCAGCCAGGGCTCATAACCAGGTTGCAAGCCAGATCAGCCAGGTCTGTAGCTGTAGGCAGGTGAACGGTAACCCTCTCTGCATCTCTCCCTTGCCCTCTCTCTAAAAATAACAAAATAAATAAATATTTAAAATCCTTTAAAAAATAAAAATAATGCATATACATTTATATTTTTGACAAGGGTATTTCATGTAATTCAGAAAAAGGCTCCCCCAAATATTTTTATGGTCTTATGTCCCAAATCACTTCTTTGCCACTGAACAACTCCAATCCCTGACTACTACTAAAGTTCATTTTTTTAACTTTATTTTTAACTACAGTTTACATTCAATATTACTTTGTATTAGTTTCGGGTATACAACATAGTGGTTAAACAATTGTGTATTTTACAAAGTGCCCCCCTCAATATTTCCAGTACCTACATGGCACCATACATAGTTATTACAATATTATATACTGTATTTCCTATGCTGCACTTTACATACTATGATGATTATAACTACAAATATGTACTTCTTAATCCCTTCACCTTTTTTCACCCAGTACCTCCCATCCTGGCTTCCATGTCTGTTATCTGTATCTATGAGTCTGTTTCTGTTTTGTTTGTTCGTTTATGTTCTTCTCTAGATTCCCTGTGTAAGTAAAGTCATATGGTATTTCTTTTTCTCTGACTGGCTTATTTCATTTATCATAATACCCTCCAGGTCCATCCATGCTGTTGCAAATGGTAAGAGTTCATTCTTTTTGTGGCCAAGTGATATTCCATTGTACATGTATGTACCATACTTCTTTACCCACTCATCTACTGATGGGCACTTGCAGTGCTTCCATAGTTTGGCTATTATAAATAAGGCTGCAGTGAACCTAGGGCACAAAAGTCCCTGAATAGCCACAACAATCTTGATAAAGAAGAACAAAGCTGAAGGTATCATGTTGCTTGATATCAAACTATACTATAAGATTATACTTAGCAAAACAACATGGTACTAGCAAATAAACAGACATAGAGATCAATGAAACAGAATAAAGAGACCAGAAATAAGTCCACGCTTATACAGTTAATTAATAGTTAATAAAAAAGAGAAGAACATAAAATGAAGTAAAGGTAGTATCTTCAATAAAGTGTTGAGGAAAGTGGACAGATATGTGAAAAAATAAAACTAGACCATCTTTATATATATCCAAGAATGAACTCAAAATTAACTAAAGACTTACATGTAAGTCACAAAACCATAAAAGTCCTGGAAGAAAACCTAGGTAATACAACCTTTAACGTTTCTTGTAGCAATATTTTTCTCTATGTCCTTGTGCAAGGAAACAAAAGAAAAATAAATAAATGGGACTACATCAAAAGGTTTTTGCACAGCAAAGAAAACCATCAATGAAATGAAAAGACAACTTACTGAATGGGAGAAGATATTGACCAATAATACACCTGGTAAGGGGTTAATACCCAAAATTTATTAAAATGCATTTCTAACTGACGATGTAAGAGATGAGATGCTAAAATTTTGAGCATCTTTAGGATTGCCCAGAAGAGGGCAATCGTGTACCAAAGAATTTTTAACTGTCCAATTAAAAAGTTCTAGTATATGTTAAGTACATTTTTTAGTTAACCAAGGCCTAATTCTCTTAATATAACAATCCCCATGCTTCTCACCTGTACTAAACTTATTTTGAAAATTAGTTTGGTTTGCTGCTTTAACTAATAGAGTATTACAAGTCCAATATAACCTCTCTTCAATAAATTGGGATCTTGCAATCTCTCAGTATCACTATTCCACAGCATCAGAAATGAAGAGAGGTTGGGTAAGCCTGTGCGGAGCCTTATTTATCCAGTAATATTTTTAAATATGGATCACTTCACAAACTTGCGTGTCATCCTAGGGCAAGGGCCATGCTAATCTTCTCTGTATCATTCCAATTTTAGTATATGTACTGCCAAAGTGAGCATTTTCCAATAATTTGAGTAAATTCACCATATGGTTTTGTTTCCTTAAAGATTATTCCTTAGATTTTTTTCCCCTTTATTGTCTTCTCTTGGTCTATTTCAGCTTCTTCCTTAATGATATTCATAATCCACCTCTCTCTGTCTCTCTCTTCTTTTCTCTTTTGATGTCCCCTTGCCTTCTTCTCTAATATTCAACACAGCCATTCCACTCATTGTGGTTTCCCAGCTTTGTCTCCCCCAGTCTGACCAACGTTGCCATCTAGCCCTGGAGAAACTGTCCTAGCTGCCCAGCCCTGCTGCCTGCTGCCGCACACTTCCTGCAGCACTCCCTTCCACTCCTGGCCCCAGACAGCCTCCACTCTGGGGACCTTCAGGCCTTCTCAAAGCCAAGTGGCACCTTCTGACTGCTGGCTACAATTTCCATCGGCAAAAATACCCAGTCTCTTGAGGATTCTGCTGAGTAAGGTTCTGGGGGGTTCAGCGTGAGCTCCGACCTTGTGTTTAGATGGCTCTGAAAGCAAATCTCCTAGTGCTATCTGAGAAAACCATGTCCTCTTGATGGAAAGTCTGATTCCATTTTCACAAACACCTCTTTTCAACAGAGGAAGGGCCCTCTGAAAGCCACCGTCAGGAGCTACTTACCGCTGGCGGCTGCGTGCAGCTGGGGCTCTTATGTCCGTGACGTGGGCCACAGAGTGCGCAGACCCTCCATCTCGCACCCACCAAGGGATGAATATTGACAACTCATGGCAATGTTTCCTCCTTGGCTTGCTCTTTCCAAACCAAGTAGACTCTGGATCACCCCCAGTCCCCTGCTCCTCACACCTGTGCTGATGTGTGATGACAGAGTCCCCAAGGAGGCTAGCTGGGGGGTGGTAAGGAGATAGAAACCCAGCAAAGGCCCTGCTCAGTCTGTCCACAAGGGGACCTTTTGGAGCACCCGTTGGGGGAGTATGGGGCAGCCAGCATCAGTGCCACAGCCTGGACCCAAAGAGAAGCGAGGATGCCTTGGGAAAGGGGAAAAGGGACGCTGGGCTTAGCTAAAAGGTGTCACACAGAGAATTCGCATGTGAATCAAGAAACACAAATTTATAACATATGAAATTTTTTTTAATTTTAGGAATAGGTAATTTTTTTTTTTGAATCATTCGGGAATGTATATCTGAAAATGCACATGCATTTTCAATGGGCTCAAACTGGGGAGGAACCAGGCAGATTAGGGTCAAACATAGATGTGACCAGTGCTGGGTCTGTGGGATTTGCATGCTGCTCTGTGAGGCTGGCTGCACACTCTTCAGAGAGGAACCCCCACCCCCAACATTCAGATGTCTTCCTTACCTTGGCAGTAGGGGAAATCATAGGCCCCTGAGAGACACCTGTCACACTGCCGTCCTGTGATCCCCGGCTTGCATTCGCACTGTCCGGTCACTGGGTTGCAGGGCGTCTGGTAGGAGCCAAGGACTGAGCACTGGCAGGCTGGATGAAAAGACCTCAGTCAGACACCAGGTGCTGGGGTACCGGACCTGGATAAGAACGGGGTGGGGCCGGACAGACCCAAGTGCAAGTTCCAGCTCCACCACTTATAGACCGGGAACCAGAAACCATTTGGCCAAACGCCCTGAAGCCTCAGTTTCCTCTTCCTTAAGTGGGAATAGGCCTACTGTCCACTTGATAGCATTAAATAATACTTACAGGAGCTGGGACAATGCCTGATAGTGAGCACTCAATAAACGCTCATGATTTATTTCTCTATTGTCAATTTCATATTCAGCAAGATTGGCTGGTTGTGAACAAGGGTTTCAGAAATGCCCTTGTATATAGTAATTGGTGCTCATCAGAGAAGAAAGAAGGGGACAACTGATGGAGGTGTGACTCACTGGCAGGGACACATTCATTCCACACACGACCTGGGATCAAGTGTAAGCCATTCCAATCCACATCAACTTCCAACTGTCCCCCCTTTTTTTTCCTGTCCTTTTCTCTTCATACCTGATTCCTTTTTCTTTTTTTTAAGATTTTATTTATTATTTTTCAGAGACAAGGGTAGGGAGAGAGGCGGAGAGGGAGAGAGACATTAACGTATGGTTGCCTTTTAACTGCCTCCAGAAAAGGACCTGGCTGGAGACCTGGCTTGCAGCCTAGTTATGCGCCCTGGCTTGGAATTGAACCAACGACCCTTGTGTTCGCAGGACAGCACCTTATCCACTATGCCACCAGCCAGGGCTCATACCTGATTTCTTAAGGTTTAGTGTAGTTGAATACTCATGGGAAAACTTATGAGGGCAGGGTTGGATGGTTGGGAAAAGCACCCCAGTTGCCTCTCCCACCTCAAGTAAGGGAATTAAACATATGTGGATGGAGAGAACAGACTCTGGCCATTTCCCTCCCTGCTCCCTTCCCACGGGGTCAGTTTCCACCAGTCCATGTAGCCAACCTCCAGCAGGGCTCAGTCACTCAGCATCACGCCCATTCCCGCTGGAAGGACCCTGCTTCTGCAGAGAGGAGAGCAGTGGGGATGACCTGTGATTTCCCCAGCTGGAGGGTTTCCCATCTTAAGAACAGAAAGGACCTGAGAGATTGTCTTGTTGATTCCCACTGTTACATAATGAAGTTCAGAAATTAAGTGACATTTCCAAGGTCACAAATCAGTTTGTAGCAAAGAGCTTCCGTCTCTGAGGCAGACACCGCTGGACTTGAGTACCAGCTCTGGCACTTTGCTGTGCAATCACGGGCAAGCGGCTCAGCCTCTCTAACCTCTGTTTCCTCCTCTGTAAACTGGAGTTGACCACCGTGCCTATCTCATGAGGTCATTGGAAAATCACCAGTTTCAAGGCATGAAAAGCACTGAGCACAATCCTTGGCATAAAGGAAGTTCCCAGTGAGTGTTCACTCCCGTTAACATTAGTATGGCGACCAGCCAAGTGCCCAGTGCTCAGGGAGGGGCTCCATACGGGTCCCATGCTGCATTAATGAGATCAATGGGTTAGTATTCCTGACTTTCAAATTTATAATCAGGGCATGCAGTAACAACAACCACAACAAAATTGCACAGCCTTCTTTGCAGGGTTTCAAGGATTCCACAGTTGTTGAGGTCTTGGGAAAGAAAGGAAGGATTCAGGAGGTAAAGTATCAATTGCGGTGATTCATTTGCGAGTATCTTCAGGAACTGTACAGCCCCACATCACTAGCCTGGGAGCACAGAGCTCCCATAGGGATGAGAACATGCCATTGTCATTCTCCTTGACAGGGCTGGGCCTGGACTCATGTGTGGTGAGTGACTAGGATAGTGCTTTTTCATAATAATGGTAACATTTGCCCAAGTTGTTAGTGGAATCCTAAGATAAACTCTCCCTGATGGAGGGGAATTTACCCAGCTTTCCCATTTACCAGTTACCTGGCACTTCAATACGCTATGTGTCTTATTCAGAGAGATAGTTATGTACTGGCAGGCCCAGAGAATTCACCACCATGCCACCCTATTTTATATTTATTCATCCAGCAGACTTGGATGAAATGCCTATTGTACTCATCAGCACTGTGGCTTGGTGTAGAAGTGGAGGTAAATAGGGAAAACACACATCCCTGATGCCAGGAGCTAAAATCCAGGAGAGTGGCTAGAGAATTATTGACACAGCATGATGCAACTCCCCTCCCCTCACGTCCCCCAAACCTATAAGAGAGATGAAGAAACATGCCTAATGCCACTCAGCCGCTCTTGGCAGGGAGCAGCGCAAGGACTCAAATCTCGGGTTGCTGTCTGGGTCAGCGGACTTTATGGCTCCATGTTCCACCAGGCCTGTGCTGACCAAGGGACAGTTTACTAAGCAAATGTTCTTGGTTAATTTTACCTGTCGGATTGGCTGGGCAACAGGCTCCAACCTTTGATCAACACTAGTCTAGATGCTATTGTAAAGGTTTTTGTTGTTGTTGTTGTTATTTTTAAATGCATTAACATTTAAATCAGTTGACCTTTAGTAAAGCTGATTATCCACCACCATGTGGGTGGGCCTCATCTAATCAGTTGAAGGCATTTAAAGACTTGATTGAGGTCCCAAAGGGAGAAAGAATTTTGCCCCCAAACTGCCTTCGGCCTCAAGTGGCAACATTAGCTCTTCCCTGGATCTCCAGCCAGCTGGCCTGCCCTGCAGATTTTGGACTTCCAGTCCCTGCAATCATGTGAACCAATTCCTTAAGATAACTCTATATGTATATATGCAGACATAGACACACCCTCACACACATCCTACTGATTCTGCTTTTATTCAGAAGCCTGACGAGCACAGGCTTCTGTTCCTGCTGTTTCTGCCCTAACAGAAAGTGCATGCAGAGAGAAAAGCACTCGTGCAGGCAAAGCAGAGCTGCAGGAACCTGGAGCACAGTGATGGCAGCTCAGGCCAGAAAAATGGGGGAGCCATCTACACTGACCCCCCCTGCGCCGCCCCCCCCCCACCCCCTGCAAGGCCTTGGAAGCCTCAGGAGATGCAGTCACACTGCAAAGGTGGAAGCAAAGACCCAGCCTTAAAGGCAGGTATGTTGCTTGAAAC
The DNA here is from genome assembly GCA_004026585.1 of Noctilio leporinus. Lineage (NCBI taxonomy): Eukaryota > Metazoa > Chordata > Mammalia > Chiroptera > Noctilionidae > Noctilio > Noctilio leporinus. The sequence goes on along the minus strand of PVIW01006713.1, from coordinate 67,379 downwards.
TGTGAATTGCTCAATCTGGCGTCAACCTCCTCATTTCCATTCAGATGCCGGTGGAAGCTGCCAACCCAACCCCAACCCAACACTGGCAGAGCCCTTTCTCACTCTTGGAAATACTATAAGGCTTTACAAATATTTTCATTCTGCTCTTTGTTTTGGTCCAGGTCCTTCAAAGTTTCTGGAGTATTTTATGTCTCATTTGCTTTGTTATTTCTGCTTTAAGACATTGTTATTTCCAGAAAGTATTTTAAAATAATGATTGAAGGTCCAAAGTGTCGGGAAGCTTGTCTGCTATGTTCCTCAATGTGTTTCAGCATCGAGTACAGTTCTGGTCCCTTGTACATGCGAAATACATACTTGTTAAATGAAAGAATAAGCAACTATTAAAATCCTACTACCAGTCCAGCTCATATAGGTTCTTCATATGTGTTCTCTCATTGAATCTTGCAATGCTGCTATGAGACAGGTATTGCTACGAGTAACATTATTCTCTTCTCCATCCATAAATAAGTAAATTATAAGGTAAGCAGAGCTCCCTATTGTTTCAGGGATGCCCTTATTGTCCATGATTTTGGAGTGTATCCTTCTGTTGGGAAAGCAGGCAGGCACCTTCTTTAGTCAAAGCCAAAAAGCTAACAGTTTCATGATACTTAGCACTATCCACCTCTCTGGGCATTAGGCACATTTCTTCATCTCTACAGAAAATCGTAAGTCTTTTTCCAACCAACCACATCATTGTTCTCTTAGATAAAAGCTGAGTTACAGAGTGAAGAGCCAGTTTAAGGAATAATTTGGCTTCAGATTCTTCCCCAAGGGCTAGTTCTCTGGGTCCTATTTACCTTCTTGGAAAGGTTGGGAAGGCTCTCCTCAGAGCCTTCCCTGCCAGAAACCTTCCCAACAGCTCCATTCGCCATCAGCTAGTGCATTTGGCCTCTTCTTCAGGTTAGTTTTTCTAATTCATGAGAATATGCTGACGGATAGGTTGATCTTGAACTGGCAACATATTTATAGGAGTTTTCTAAGAAAAGACCTACAACCACAAATCCTAAGACCATAGCAAACTCCAACAGGGATAGTTCTGGGCCCTGGGTCAAGTCAATGTGGTTGATTTTGGGGGGCAGCTGCACTTTGCCCACCTTCTGTTTCTAGTCATGGGAGGACAAATTATTTCCATGTTCCCACCCTCTGGGCCTCTGTTCTAGCAAATTGCACCAGCAAAAGTGATGGGGAGTGGGGTGGAAAAGGGAGACAAAGAAGAGAAAAATAAAGAAAAAGGAGAGGGAGGCAGGAATGAGAGGTGGGAAGAAGGAAAGAGAGAGAGGTGTGGGAAGAGTCAAACTCCCAAATGACCAAGTTAACCTAGAATCACAGTTGTATTTCGTGGTTAATGGTAGAGCGGAACCAAACATCAACATAATTATAAATTATAAATACTATAGACAGTTCTTCAATGTGGCCCCATATTTTACGCCTGTAAGAAAGTACAGAGCACTTGAGTGACTCAAAATTAAAATGGAAGAATACAGCATTGTGCTAAGCGAAGTCTGGAATGAATTAAGTTAATGCAAAACATGAACGCAGGACTTGGCAAGAACAAGTTACAAGGGTTTAAAAATTCCTTTGCTGGAAGATTTTTAAAAATCTTTAAAGCAATCCAGAGAAAAGCCCTAAGAACTTCTTTTTTTTTTGGCTAGAATATACTGAACCACCTGATATAGCATTTGGGGTCATATTGATTTGACTCCAATAGGCCAAGCAATCGACTTTGTCTAGAAAACAATCATAAACTAAAATGTTGGATCAAACCTGGATGGTAGTCCAAGTTCAGCTTTCACTGAGTATGAGCTCCAGCCATTAATCTCACAGCCGCCCTTCAAGGAAAGAATTTTAAATGATAGCAAAAGCTGTTAGAAAAGGGGGAGAGCAGGGAAGTGAGATCATCACAGACAGAGGGTTGGAGCACCCCAACCTCTTCTGGAACCTGAAAGTTCAAATTGGGAACAACAAATTGTGTTGATGCCACTAACCATACCAAGATTAAGGCAGACTGTGCTCATAAAACTGAGAAAACTGCTCTAAGGCAGTGGTGGGCTTCTCCAAGGCTGGACGTGCTGTGAGGCCCACGTACAGGACTGGAGGTGAATCGCTTCACTGCTTAAATGCCGAAGCCTGAACGATGCTTTCTTCCTCCCTCATCCATACTTTGGGTGGAGCTTAGGAACAGGTGGAAAGCAAAAGGGGGAATGAAATTAGGGCACACAAGGTACCTACCCTCTCTCTGCCCCACTTAGTGAGCCCTTCCCTCCACTTGAAAGGAATCCAGCAGACACTGACCCCACACTTTCACCCAAGGGAGGATCCAGGAGCCAGGATTCAGGAGGCAGGAGCTGGAGAGCGCCAGCTGCCCCTCCTCTGGCCCCTCTTGCAAGTGACTGTCAGCATATCTTCTCCCTCTCACACTTCCTTGTCCCCTTGTCCACCTCCTGGCCAGTGATGTCAGATGGCTTTGGAAGACCTTTGGAAGTAGAGGTTTAAACTATATCTACTGAAAATGTAAAGGGAATGATAAAGTGCTATTTTTTAAAAATCCTGACTTCAGGGAACCAACTGTATGGAAAAACATAGTTGCCAATGATACCTCAGACAAGGGTTTGATCTCCAAAATATATAAAGAACTTATATGAGTCAATACCAGCGAGACAAATAGCCCAATTAAAAAATGGGCAAAGGACCTCAGCAGACACTTCTCTGAGGACACACAAAGGGCCCATAAGCATATGAAAGAATGCTCAACATCACTAGCCATCAGACAGATGCAAATTAAAACCATAATAAGATACTACTTCACACCTGTCAGGATGGCCATCATTAACAAATCAACAAACAACAAGTGTTGGCAAGGATGTGGGGCAAAGGGAACCCTTGTGCACTGTTGGTGGGAATGCAGGCTGGTGCAGCCACTATGGAAAACAGTATGGAGTTTCTTCAAAACACTAAAAATGGAACTACCTTTTGACCCAGCAATTTCACTGCTAGGATTATACCTGAAGAACCCTGAAACACCAATTCATAAGAACCTATGCACCCCTATGTTCATAGCAGCACTATTTACAATAGTCAAGTGCTGGAAACAGCCTAAGTGCCCATCAGAGGATGAATGGACAAAAAAAACTTTGGTACATTTACACAATGGGGTACTACACAGCAGAAAGAAAGAACGCCTACCCTTTGCAACAACATGGATGGAACGGGAGGGTATTATGCTTAGTGAAATAAGCCAGTCAGTGAAAGACAAATGCCATATGATCTTACCCAATACAGGAGACTAATGAACAAAACAAACAAGCAAAACAGAACTAGAGGCATGGAAACAAGGAACAGACTTTCAGTGTGCAGAGAGGAGAGGGGAGGAAGAGAAAGAGGTAAAGGGGAATGGTTTAATAAAGGAACTAGCATGAATGATCCATGGACATGGGCAACACGTGGGATTGACTGGGGCGGAGCGGGGGAGGGCGATAGGGAGGTTGGGGCAGGGGAGAGCAGTGGGGAAAAATGGGATAAATGTAATACAACAATAAGATAAAATAAAATAAAATAACCAGGAAGAATGCTTTCACTCAACTGTGCTGATACCTTGATCTTGGATATTCCAACCTCCAAAACTGTGAGAAATAAATTTATATTGTTTATAAGCTAAAACAAAACAAAACAAAACAAAATCCTGACTCCAATCACTTAGCACTGGGGCTATTGCATGACCCTCATGCACAGCTACTGATGAAAGAGCTTTCCATGCCAGATGTCACCTTCTTAGGAAGAAAAATGCTACAGTTAAGTCTGAGGTTTTCTTCATCTCTCCTAGGATTGGTCACTTTGGGGAACTAAATTTTTTTAGATTGCTGAGGATTTTACTGACATAGTTTTGCCACTGCTTTTTGGTTGTGGTACCCTCATTTTCCTGGGGGGAACCACTCTCTCCCTCACTCCATCCATGCTGTTCACATGGGGTTGACTCCACGCTCAAGTATGCGGATGTGGGAAACTGGCCTTGGCTGTCAGAGCACTGGATTCCAGGGCCCCAGGTTTGGTTCAGGGGATGTGAGCCTATCAAAGCCAGAGTTGCCCTGGAGGAAGGCTCTCTTTCAGCTAAACTTGCACCTAGAAGAATGAATGTATCAGTCTGCTCAAGGAGCCCTAAGGAAACATTATAGACTAGGTGGCTTCAAAAACAGGTGTTTATTTTGTCCCAATTGGAGAGGTTCAGAAGTTCAAGACAAGGTACTGGCCAATTCAATTCCTGGTGAGAACTCTCTTCCTGGCTTTTCTCTTTTTCTTCATGCTGGGAGAGAGAGTGATAGAGAAGTAGGAGGGGGAAGGGAGGGAGGGTGGGAGGAGCCCAAAAGCTACTTATAAGGATAATTATAAGGACACTAATTCTATCAGATAGGCTCATTGAACCTTAATTTCTTTCTTACTCCAAATGCACTCACATTGGGGATTAGGGCTTCAACTTCTGAATCTCAAAGGCGGCACAATTCAGTCCATAGCAGGGTAGGTCTAAGAGCTGTTGCCTACTTCCTTACCACCACCTGAGAATAAAGCCAATGTATGACAGCAGAACTAAAAGTGGAGAAAAACAGACTGGCAACCACCTTTTGAGCCTCTGGATCTATCTAATCCTGAAATCAAATGTGCCTGGACTGTTCCATTATATCTAATGAGTTATTTTGGCCTTAATCCAGTTTAGGTCAAGTTTTCTGTCCCATGAAACTATAGATCATAACTGACTCTTCAATCACCAAAATGTTCTCTTTTAAAAAGTACTAAATAGTGTAGAGAAACAGGTGAAATCAGAGAGTTTATATGCACAACCCATGGACATGAACCAAGGGGAAGGGAGACTGGGGGAGGAAATGGGGGTCTTGGGTGGAGGGGAGCAAAGGGAAAAGAATTTGGGACAACTGTAACAGCATAATCAATAAAATATACTTAAAAAGAAAAAGAAAAAAAACCAAGTAGGAAATCATACTCTTACTAAAACACACTATATACCTTCCTGCCTTCTCAAACAGGTATTTAGACTGAACTCTTCTCAGAACTGTCATTACAGTGCTTTTACTTATTCTCACAGTGATTCCCTCAGTTACAGTACCCTCTTGAGTTGGGTGGGTTATTTGCCTTTCATTAAATGGCCTCAGGCTGCTACAGTCCTTAACTTTCACATCTGCCGTCCTACTTCCTCCTTATGGTTAGTGTCCTACCGCAATCACTCTCCCTCCTTTCTAATTTTATGTTGCTGATTCTCCATGGGTTTGGCTTGGAAAATAAATAACCAAACTTAGTACATTTTTTTTTTTTTAAGGGAACAGGGCCTGTGGGATTCCTTTTGCAGTAAAATGCATGGATTTGTAGCGCATATCTTTTCTGTGTGCCTTTTGACTTTACAGAGGCAATAGCGGTTTGGTTCTCACTTTTGCTCAAGATACGTGAGCCAGAACCCTCAATTCCAGCTAGGTAGAACAATTCCCTGCAGTTTAAAGAATTACAGCAGAGATTTACAAACCATGATGTTTTTTAAATTGTCAAAGCTTGGGGGGGGGGGGGTTATTATAGAAATCTGTGTTTAAACAGGCAGAGCATTAAAAATAATCGCAGTTCCTAAAAACAAATCAGAATCATGGTGGCCTTTTAAGGGAATGATGGTAAATTAAGCCACATGGAGATGCAATTGAGTGTTTTACAACTAGTGTTGTGTAAGCTCCTCCTATAATCTAAAGCCCATGGCCCTTTTCAACCTTGTTCAGTGTGTTTGATTGTTTCCCTGCACCCTGATGAAACCTCTAGTAAATCCTAGGGCTTTTCAGCACAGGCTTGGGTAAGAGAGCAATGATTCAGGGGAAACCCAGTATAAGGTCAGATCTCCCCTCCCCCAGCCCAGACCTGACTGATTTAAGACAAAAGCCCACAGTGGAAAGAGGTGGTGGTGGTGGTAACAATGAAGGGCTGGGCATTCTTTCTACACTGTTGGCTTCAACTTCACTCGTCCCAGAGTTGGGAAGGGGATGTGGGGGCGGGGGGGGGGGGGGGACTTGGAAGAAGAGAGAAGGGAAAGGATTGCTCTTAAACTAGCCCTGAAGACATCTGAAGCTGACTCTTCTTCCAGGAGTGCTCTCTAGGGCCTCCTGGTGACTCCCTGCTGGGCATCTCTCTCTTGCCATTCCCCTGCCCCCAGTTACAGGTGTTTCTCTGTTCCTGCTGCTTGTGACTCTTTCCTCAGCTCACAGTTTCTCAGCCCCTGGGTAATATATTAACCAAGTCTTCGTAGACTCAGGAGGGACTCCTCCTCTCTGGGTTACCCAATTTCTGGAGCGCCCAGAGAGAGCCCTTTTCAAATGCAAACAAACCAATTCAGAGCCCACACCCCAACCACTTTCTTCCCCTCTTGGCTCTCACACTCCAGCCACTATACTATCCCACTGCCCCTGGTTACCCACAGCTGAGTGCCAGGCAATTAGAGACAACCCCTAAACCCCAGAGCCTGCTAAAATTATTCAGCTAGCCTGTTCTAAACCTGCTTGCTCATCCTGCCTCTTTCCATTTCCTCTTGCAGAAACCACCATAAAGCCTCCCGTGCCCAGTTCCTGTCTTTCCCTGCCCCCTGACCAACCCTGCTTCCTCCTCTCGGAAACTGGCAATTTTATCCTGATCTGTAGAGGCTTGCTGAATCTCAAATTTTCTATCAATACTCTATCTTTTCAAAAAGGTTTTATTTATGTATTTTTAGAGAGGGAAGTTGAGGGAGAAAGAGGAAGAGAAACATCCATTGGTTGCATGTGCCCCAACTAGGGACCAGTCTGAAACCAGGCATGTACCTTGACCTGGAATGTCTATTTTATTGGGTAAGGGTTCCTGGTAGGTAGACAGGATCTAAGACACTCCATCCAGCCTCTCCTGCATCTGGCCATGGAAACACCCACACCCCAGGCCATTCTCAACACAGCAATACTCCACCTACTCTGACACTAAGCAAGAGTCATCCAGCTCTCAGCCTTTGGATTTTCGAACCCAAAGTCTGGCCCCAGGCACCTCTGGCCTGCTTGAAGCATCCCTTGAAAGGTTTGAGATACAAGGTAAGTACCCACTCTCTCCTTGAGGGTTTACAGCCCAGTGTTCTCTCTAGAGGTAGCCACCTACCCCAAATCTCTCCCCTCCGTTCTCTAATATTTTTATGTTACTTTGAGTGTGAAAGTCTAGAGTGTTATGAAACAGGTCCCTCTGGGCATTTCCTTTGGTCTTGGAATTTTGTACCTACATAAGTTAGGGCTAATTCTTCCATTTAAATATCTTTAAAAGAAGTAACATGGATAGTTTTAAAACAATTTCCTTTGTTTTTAAATGTAAGAAAGGTATTCTTTGATATTTATGTCAAGAATGAATTGATTCTCTTTGAAAGAGTGACTCCAATGAAAAGGCAAATTATCAGACATTTGCAAAATCCCAATTATCTTGTTATTTTTCCCCACAAAGGACCTTAAACTGAATTTATTTATCAAGCTCAAATGGTTTTAAAAGGTAACTGTCTGCTGTTTACATTTCTAGGTAGCTTGTCACTAAGGTCAGATGGAGACCCCATGGCCTTGAGTCGGGGGCATAAAAACATTGACTTTTTTAATACCCTCCCTCTTCCTTGCTGGGTTGAAGATAGCAGAGTAAAGACAAGATTAAGACTTGAAGATAAAACAAGGAATGCATCTCATCTCAAACTACTTCCTTATCCTTGCTCCTGCCTTATAGAGAATGTGTAGAAGAGAAAACAGAATGGTTTCTCACCTCTTGAACAGCTTTGAGGAGGAATTATCTAATGTACTAGGCATAGGACTATCTAGGTAAATTTAAATTTATCAGATAATTGCTGGAACTTACTGATTAACAGTTATCAGGACAAAGAGAGACACTAGATGCCCCCAAATGCTCCAGGCTGCAACTATTTGAAAATCTGAAGTCACAAGGCCTAGGAGAAGAGTAAAATAAAAATGACAAACTCCTCAAAACCACAAACAAAATCCTCCAGGATTATTTAACACAGTAGCTTTCAAACTCTCTTTAGCCACACACACACACTGAGAAATACACACTTGCAATCCAATAAACATACACATACACAGAGGTTGGAGGAAAAGAGAGAGTGAGCGAGAGGCTGAAATAGATATTTATAGCTATTTATAGAAAACTAAAGAAGAACTTCACAAAACATTTCTTTCCATTACAACTTGTGTTGCACCCAAGTAGTTTCTAGTGTATTCTATTTCACTTTAATGTTAGTTTATACCCACTAAATTTATTTCTCATCCAATAAAGGACAGTGTGACCTGAAGTTTATAAAACTCAGTTCGGAAGCAAGTCCTTTTGCTTTTTGATGTGCTGAAGGTTTTTAAGGAAGAGAACACAATTCCTTCAGTAAGCCAAGGTGGGAGTCAAGAAACATGAGGGCTACTCATTACCCTGCAACTATTTAGCTTTCACTTTTTCTCCTGGCTCTAAGAATAGTTGCTATAAAATAAGTAATTTCAATTACTTTTAACTTTAAAATTCTAAAGCATATTGTTTTTAGCACAGTTGTGAAAGATACCAGGAGAGATGGGGGTCCAATTTACAGAGAGACAGGCTGATGTGTCGGGAGAGGAAAGTTCCTACTTTAATGTGTTGTGACACCCCGCCCCCGCCATACAGTATGTGTTTTTAAACAGTTTTCCTGACATAATTCTTATACTATACAATTCATTCATTCATTCAAAATGTATGATTCAGTGCTTTAAAAATATATATTCATAGGGTTGTGCAACCATCAGTACAACCTATTTTTTAAAACATTTTTGGCTGTGTGTAGTTTGCTGACCCTGGACTTAAAAGAGAAAATCTGCCAAACCTTGCTCTAAGTAGAAACAAGGTTTGGCAGACTTTCCCAGTCAAATAGTTAACACACCACCACAGGACTATAAACTTATTCTAGAGGACCAAGATGGCAGAGGGGTAAGTGGCGCTACACCAATCTCCTCCTAGGTCCCATCTGGATTTACAACTTAACTGGGGAAAAAATCATCCAGAATTACCAACAGAACACCTATAACCTGGAAAGAAGCTGGAAAGGTTTAAATTTATCAGATAATTGCTGGAAAGAAGCCCTATAACCACGGACAGAACAGAAGAGGCCACTTCATCACAAGATGACTGGTAGGAATCGAGGAAACACGAGAGGACTGGCTGAGCCCCCACCACCGGCAGCAGCCGAAGGGATGGAGCCAGGGGCCCCACCTGAGAAGGGGGGTGCTGGTCCTCCAGCTGGGTGTCCCAGCTACAGCAACACGGTGGAGAGCAGAGCAACATTCAGCTGAGAAGGGCGGAAAGCCATGGAGTTTGCTGGCCTGAGAGAGCACTGGAGACAGAGAACTACTAGGGTGACCACAGCAACAATACATTAGCACCAACCTACCCTGGGCTCCAGCGGAGGGAGGGCAGAGAGGACTGGAGACCCGTGGGGAGAGTTTTCGGTGGCGGCTTGGAGGAGAGAAGTGGGGAAGCAGCTGTGGGGATTCCGGTGCTGACTCATCGCCCACACCTCCGGGGTACTGCACTGTGCCAAGCAGCTTCCCTATGGGGGTCCTCATAGCCCCACCCACTGGGAGCAATATGCCCCGCCCAGTGGCGCCTGATCACAATTCTTTGATTTACATCTAAATAAACCTCTCTCTCCCTGCCATTTCTGAGCACAGATACAGTAGTTTGCACCAGAAGTGGTATTTCTTGCCCAAGCGAAGCCTGAGCTGGCTGGCTGATTACAAGCTCAATGACTTACAGCTGGGTCAGTCAGCCCTGCACGGTGGCGTGTGAGCCTGGTGGCTGATTATGGATTCATTGCTTTGCAACTGTGTTGATCAGTCTCACCCAGTGGCACCTGGGTCTAGAAACTGATCACAGACTCATTGTTTTACAATTGAATATTTCTGTCTAGCCCAGAGGTGCCTTAGCCTAGTGGCTGATTTCAGATCCATTGAATTACAATTGAACCTCTCTCTCTAGCCTAGCAAGGCCTGAGCTTGGCAGCTGATCATAGATTTATTGATTTATAACTGAATCATTCGGTCCCTCCACACTGCGCCTGAGCCTGGGGGTGAATCACAGATTGATAGGATTACAACTGAATCAATCCTTCCAGCCTAGCAGTTCCTTAGCCTGGCAGCTGATCACAGTCTCACTGGATTACAACAAAACCTAAAAATGGGGAGAAAAGGAAACAGTCCATCACCAAAAGGAAAGGAGAAATCCCCAGGAAGATTGCTAAATGAAACAGAGGCAAGCAAATGATCAGATATGGAATTCAAAATAATGATGATAGAGAAGCTCAATGAGCTAAGTGAGCTCAAAGAAAACTACAAACAACTCCAGGGGAACTACAAAGAACTCCGGGGAAGCTACAAGGAACTTACTGAGAGCTACAGCAGCATTAAAAAGGACATAGAAACTATCAATAAGAGCCAGGAGGAAATGAAGAATACAATTACTGAATTGGAAAATACAGTAGAAGGAATCAACAGCAGGCTAGAGGAAGCAGAGGATCAGATCAGCAAGCTGGAAGACAACACAGAAAAATATTCCAAGTCAGTGCAACAGAATGAAAAAAAAACTGAAAAAGAATGAAGAGGTTTTACGAGAGCTGCAGGACAACATGAAACACAATAATATCTGGATCACAGGGATACCAGAAGGAGGAGAGAAACAAGGAATGGAAAACCTGTTCAAAAAAAGTAATGATAGAAAACTTCCCTAACATGATTAGTGAAAACATTACTCAAGTTCAGGAAGCACAGAGGGTCCCAATGAAGAACCCAAACAGACCCACTCCAAGACACATCATAATTAAAATGGCAAACATTAAAGACAAGGAGAAAATCCTAAAAGCATCAAGAGAGAAACACCTAATAACATATAAGGGGCCTCTCATAAGATTATCAAATGGTTATTAAACAGAAACAATATAAGCCAGAAGGGAATGGCAAAAAATTTTCCAAGTAATGGAAAACAAAGGCCTGCAACCAAGAATACTCTACCCAGTAAGGCTCTCATTCAAAATGGAAGGAGAAATAAGGAGTTTCACAGACAAAAGAAGGCTAAAAGAATACATCTCCACCAAATCAGCATTGCAAAAAATGCTAAAGGGTCTACTTTAAAAAGGGAAGAAACAGAGAGAGACAGAGAGGAACATAGGTACAAAGGGGGAAAATGGCAATAAATAGATATCTATCAATAATAACCTTAAATGTAAACAGATTAAATGTGCCAATCAAAAGATGTAGGGTAGCTGAATGGATAAGAAAACATGACCCACATATATGCTGTCTTCAAGAGACCCACCTCAGAACAAAAGATTGACACAGACTGAAAGTGAAGGGATGGAAAAATATATATCAAACAAATGGACATGAAATAAAGGCTGGAGTAGCAATACCTATTTCAGACAAAACAGATTTTACAATGAAGGACAAAAAGAGACAAAGAAGGACATTTCATAATACTTAAGGGAATGATCCCTCAAGAAGACATAACCCTTGTAAACATATATGCACCCAACACAGGGGCATCCAAATATATAAGGAAAATCTTGGAGGACTTCAAGAAGAATATGAACTGCAACGCAGTAATAGTAGGGGGTTTTAATACCCCATTATCAACAATGGACAGATCTTCCAAACAAACAAACAAACAAACAAAAAGGATATTATGGCATTGAACAACACTCTAGATGAAGTGAACTCAACTGATATATACAGAACCTTTCACCCCAAAGAAGCAAAATACACATTCTTTTCAAATGCACATGGAACTTTCTCAAAGGTAGACTACATGGCAGGACTCAAAACAAACCTCCACAAATACAGGAAAATTGAAATCATACTAAGCATCTTCTCAGATCACAATGGCTTGAAATTAGATACCAACCTCAAGGGAAAAAAACCAAAAACACTCTAATTCATGGAGACTGAGTAACATGCTATTAAGTAAGAAATGGGCAAACAATGAGATCAAAGAAGAAATCAAAAAGTTTCTGGAAACAAATGACAATGAATATATGACAGCCCAAAATCCATGGGACACAGCAAAGGCAGTCCTCAGAGGGAAATTCATAGCAATTACAGGCCTACCTAATAAGGTTAGAAGAAGCTTATACAAACAACCTAACCATAAAGCTTCAAGAACTAGAAAAGCAACAACAAACAAAGCCCAGATCAAGTGGAAGGAAGGAAATAATCAAGATGAGAGCAGAATTAAATAACTTAGAGACTAAAATTACAATTCAAAAATCAATAAAACCAGGGGCTGGTTCTTTGAAAAAATAAACAAAATTGACAAGTCTTTAACCAGAATCATCAAGAAAAAGAGAGAGAGGGCCCAAGTAAACAAAATAAAAAAATGACAGAGGAGAAATCACAACTGATACCACAGAAATACAAAGGATTGTAAGAAATTACTACAACTATATGACAAGAAATATGACAACCTGGATGAAATGGACAAATTTCTGGAAATGTATAATCTACCAAAACTGAATCCAGAAGAGCAAAAAACCTGACTAGACCAATAACAACCAGTAAAATTGAAGCAGTAATCAAAAAACTCCCAACGCACAAGAACCCCAGACCGGATGGCTACACAAGTGAATTTTACCAAACATTTAGAGAACAACTAACTCCTGTCCTTCTCAACATATGCCAAAAAATCCAAGGAGAGGGAAGACTCCCAAACTCTTTCTAGGAGGCCAATATAATTCCAATTCCAAAACCAGGTCAAGACACAAATAAGAAAGAAAACTACAATCCAATATCACAGATGAACGTAGATGCTAAGATTCTTAACAAAATATTGACATACTGGTCCAGCATGTATGATATTAAAAAGATCCCCTCACTCCTCTCAATAAAAGATATTCTCATTCGATAAAAAAAAAAATCATACACCATGATCAAGTGGGAGTCATCAATAAATGTAATTCACCACATAAACAAAATGAAAAACAAAAACCGTATGATCATATCAATAGATGCTGAAAAAGCATTTGATGAAGTACAGCAACCATTTATTATAAAAAGCCCTCAGCAAGGTGGTAAGGAATCATCCAGAATAACCAACAGAATACCAGCAGAAGAGAAGCCTTATACCCGCAGACAGAACAGAAGAAGCTGCTTCATCACAATGTGAATTATAGGAAGTGTGGAGAAATGAGAGGGTTGACTGGGCTCCCGAGGGCGTCAGCTGAAGGGATAGAGAAACAGCTCAGCCACCAGGACTTCCACCTGAGAAGGGTGGGGTCTAAACCCCCAGCTGGACTTCCCACCTACAGTAGCAAAACTGAGAGTAAAACAGCATCCAACTATGAAAAGCAAAAAGCTGCAGAGTTGCCAGCTTGGCCAAGGAACTTATACTTATGACACATGGACATGAACTAGGGGATATTGCTGGAAGGAATGGGGGGATGGAGGAGGGGCAAGGGGAAAAATTGGGATACCTCTAATAGCATAATCAATAAAGTATATTTAAAGAAAATAAATGCTTGTTGTTTAAGCCATCTAGTCTCTATTATCTTTTTAAGCAGACTAATATACATATATAATTACTATCACCAATACTCTTAAATTGCATATGTATTCTACTTACAGTCTGGTGTCAGTTGCTTTCAGCCTTAAGAACCTCTCTTAGTATTTCTTGTAAGGCAGGTGGATAAGCTAGCATTAAATTCTCAGTTTTTGTTAATCTGGGAAGGTCTTCATTTTGTTTTAATTTTAAAAGATAATTTTGATAGATATAAGATTCTTGGTTGACTTATTTTTACCTTCAGTTCTTAAAATATGTAGTCCAGTGCCTTTTAACCGCCATTGTTTCAGATAAGAAGTCAGTTAAAATTCTAATTGCATGTAACAAGTCATTTTTCTTTTGCTCATTTCAAGATTTTCTCTTTGTCTTTGTCTTTGTCTTTTGGTATTTAAACTATGGTAAGTCCGGGTATGGATTTCTTTGCATTTATCCTTTTTAAAATTCATTGAACTTCTTAGGTGTCTAGATTGTTTTTCAATGGATTTTCAGGAGTTTTCTTCCATCATGTCTTTGATAATTTTTTTTTTTTGGACCCTCTCCTTCTGGTACTCCCATTACACATATTTTGGTGCACTTCATGGTGTCCCATATTCCTCTGAGGCTTTTTTCATTTATCTTCATTCTTTTCCTCTCTCTTTATCAGACTGAATAATTTCATTGAGTGTGCAATTCTTCTGCCTGCTCAGATCTACTATTGAATACCTCTAGTGAATTTTTCATTTCAATTAACTGTTCAATTCTTGAATTTCCATTTGTTTTGGTTTAATATTTTCTCTTTTCATTGATAATCTCTATTTGATGAGACATTGTCATCATTGCTTCTTTTAATTCATTAACCATGATTTCCTTTAGTTCTTTGCACATATTTATAAAGCTGTTTTAGTCTACTAAGTCCACCACCTAAGCCCATTTAAAACTGTTTATATTGTCTGCTTTTTTCCTGCAGATGATCACACTTCCCTATTTATTTGCACATCTCACAATTATTTTTGAAAACTGGACATTTTAGGTCATATATCACAGCAGCTCTGGCTAACTGAGCCACCATCACCACCAGGATTTTTACTATTGTTTGGTTGATTGTTTAGTGACTTGAATGGACTAATTTTGAAACATTTATTTCCCTTACAATGTTCAAGATTCTAATATTTCTACTTAGATTCTGACTTGGCCATCTTGGAATCACCCTGGGGTCAGTACAAGCAATTTAGTGGTTGCAGGTTGTACTTAAACATCCCTTTCCATCGCATATGTGCACAGCTTGAAAGCTACTACCACAGTTGAGGGAATTTACATTTTTCCCCTTACGTTCATCCAGGAACTACTAGTTTGGATTTTCCCTCCCTGATCACTGATGAAGGGGCACAGTCTTGGGCATCATACAGTTCTATCCAGGGATGACTATGATATTATTTTTAATCTTGACACCTCGGAGTTTCCTTGTGTCAGAGCAGCTTGTTCATTTAGTGTTTAGTTAGAGGTTGTGCTTAAATCTCTTGTGCCAATGAAGTTTCCACCCTGCATTGATCAGTCTGTATACAGCTTAGGGAATGTTTTTGAGTCTTTCCCATGTCTTGCTCTAATTACTCATGACTAGGTGCGGCTTTCTAACCATCCCAACCTCCAAAGGTAGCTATGATATCAGCTACCTTTGCTGCACTCTATCTGATTCTATTAAACTTTTGGCAGTTCTGTTGTTTTGCTTGTACCAGAGCTTTCAACCTTCTTTTAAGTGCTATACAACCAAGATCTGCATTGTTTTTTACACCTTTAGGTATGGAGTTCCCTGCTCTGTTAGAACAGTCCCCTCACACAGAGCTTCAGAACCTCTTATCATTATGGCCTACCTTTCTTCCTGGCTGTGCAGAACCACTGTGCGACCAGAGCTGAGATGAGGAGACCCTTTGCTCTATAGGTAGGCACAGCAGGTGAGAGTGATAGCTCCTGGTCTTCTCAGCTTGCCTCTCCTAGACTGAAACCACCACTCTGAGAGCCAACTGGGATGGAGTGATCCAAGCCCCAGGATCTCAGCCTGATGTGCCTGGCATGGAGTCTCCACCATACAATTGAGGGTTGGGTGGGGAAATGGACCTGGCCCTCTCTGCTGAGCCTGCCTGCATTGTAAATTCTGCAACACAGGTCAAGGACAAGGACAAACGCTGGCAGCCTGCCCCTCCAATGGTGAAACTATAGCCCCAGACTGGGCATCTGGAAGACAGTTAACCCCCAACTTCTTGGCTCTGTATGCCCAGGGTAGAGCTTCTATAGCACAGAGTTGGGGGTTGGGTAGTGGAGCTCAAATGTCATCGACTCCTTGTTCTTACTGAAATAGAGGTTTTCTTAAATAAATGTTTCTTTATTTGCTATGTGCTCTTAGGACAATTTCCAGGGACTTTAAATGACTTTTTAAATTATGTCACCAGTTTAAAGTTTTGTTTTGCTGGAAAAAAGGGCCTACTGAGCTCTTTACTCTATCATTCTGAAAGTCCCACCTCTCTTCTGCTTTATCCTGAATACATCCTTGCATTTCCTACCCACATTTAAGTTTGTTCTACTAGTGAAGAAATGTAGAAAGAACATTCTTAAAATGTTTTACTTTTTTGTTTTTAAACCATAAACACAAAGGTACAATCGGACAGCCTTGCCCATTGAATGAGTAGGTTGGAATATTTTTAAAAAGATTTTATGTATTATTTTCACCTTTACACCTTTTCACCTTTCACATATTCTATCTATGTGACTGACATAGATGGGGGGGGGGGGGGAATGAAACCTGTGAGGTACTCATCCCCTAAAATATTTTGCTTTTTCTAAAAGGATAGCAGCTAAAGCAAAACTAGCATGAATGTCAGTAGATTATATAGAAAATTAGCATGAGATACTTGTCCACTCCTTGCTCCTAGAAAACTTACATTTAAGGTATATTGGGTTGGCCAAAAAATTTGTTTAGTTTTTCTCTGTATGATGGCTCTAGTAGTGCTTAACTGTCTATAACTTCATTCAAAACATTTCTGTTAGATTGTAGTGTGACAGCTGTCATATCAGCATGCATTTAAAAAAACTTATCAAAAAAAGTATCAAAATTGGTGAATATTTGTGCAGCCAGTTTAATATTGAAGATGAAAGAGAACATATGACATTTTTAGCATATTAGGCTTTATTATTTCAAGAAAGGAAAAAACACAACTGAAACACCAAAAAAGGATTTGTGCGGTGTATGGAGAAGGAAGGATTTGTGCAGTGTATGGAGAAGGTGCTGTGACTGGTTGAATGTGTCAAAAGTGGTTTGCAAAGTTTCTTGGTACAGTTCACATTTTAGCCAAATAATTCTTTGCTGTCTTATGCATTGGAAGACGTTTAGCAGCACCCCTGGCCTCTACCCACTAGAAGTCAATAACAAGAGATAGTTGGCTTCCTCAAAATATCCAAACAATAAACTAATTGGTGAAAATGAAAAATGTATGCTTTTATTTTACAGGGAAAAAAAAAAACTGAACAGACTTTCAGGCCAACCCAATAATTGGGGAAGAGTCAAAAAACAAAGGATGGCTAGAAAATGCTCACCTGTTATAGACCCAGTTTAAGTACCCAGTGTAGGGGAATGAGGTATATGACTTGGCTGCCCCAACCCTTCTTCTGCTTTTCTTGAATAGACCTCATCTTCACTACTCATAACCTTGCCTACTCCCAGTATAAACTCCTCTAGACTTGGACCCTCGTGGATATCTGAAATGTAAGCCTTCCATCCCATCTTCCTGCTAATTCTTCATTTTGTCAATGAGAGACTGGTGTTTCCACCTTAAAATAGGTATATAAGTATCTCCAACTTGTGTACCAAAAATTCATTATTTAAGATATTTTCTAAGGAAACAAAATTATGTACAAGGATGAAGTAATCACTCCAGACCATGGAGTCAGGTTAGCATACAATCTTCCTCTGGTAAGATTTGTACAATTTGAACACAAGAACCTATGCAATTTTCCCATGGGAAATGCATTGGGCATTTCAACCTCTAACACTGCAATTCTCTGGTTGAAGTCAAGGAATAGAAAGAAAAGATACCTCCTGCCTGTCCTTATCCTCCCACCTGCTAGGTGACCAAATCTCTGTGCAGAACCTGCTGAGAATTTCTGTGACCCCAGAGAATCAAAGGCTGAGAAGTGGGGGACAGAGGATAGAGAACCTTGGTCAGAGTGTGCCAGGGGGCCAGGAAGAAAAGGAGGGACTTGGGATATGGCATACAGACATCTTTGCAAACTGGGAAAGCAACTGGGACTGGGGCTATCGGCTTTTAAAATGAGGGCAAAATGGGGCAAAAGGAGGGTTAAGGAATAATAGCTACCATAGAAGTGAGTGGCTCCCCAACTTTAGGAACAAGTCCATGCAAACATAACCTGCACAACACATCACAGGGCAGGCACTATTTGGAAACCAAGGAACTGAGGATTAAGTAAGTTGCCCAACTTGATAACCAATGCAAACCTTGCTCTTGGCTGCTTTGTCCTCCATCTCTGGGAAGGGTTTTCCTGCTCCTGCCCCATATGCCCAGTTCCTCACTGTGGCTGACCCCGCGGGGGGCGGGGAGGGGATTGCTCAACAGCAATGCTAACCCCTCCTGTGTTCAGAGGCTGGGAAACTAGAAGTAGCACTTTCCTGAGTCTCCCGGAGTTGGGTTCTGGATGACTGGATGCCAACTGGGTTTTGTAAATAAGAAGTACTCGAGTAAGATTCGAGATGGAGGAAGGTAAGGGAGAGGCTGCCGGCTTGCGGCTTGTCATGCATTTCTGCAGCTGTGCCCTGTCTGGCTTCTCCGGTGCCAAGACATGAGTTAGCACCTAATTACTTATAGCAAGTCCCTATTTCTTTATAATACCTGCAGAGGTGTTAAATTCCTGCCCTGAGCCCTGACTGATAATCTTCTCTTCTTTCTCCTTCCTATCTCTACATCGACCACTGAAGGAGAAACAGTGGAAGGCAGTGAGCAAAGGAGGACTTGGGCAAATTGATTCGTGCATTTTCTCATTCATCATTTACAGAACACACACTATGGACACTAGGGACTGGGCCAGACACCTCCTATCTTACCCTCTGCCCCCTTCTGTGACTCTAACCAGGACTGGATAGTAGGACACGCAACAGTAGGGAGGGAGGAGTTTGTGGATTTGCATGCGGTGCTCCCTTTCCCTGGAATGCACTGCCCCCTCCCCTTGTCTACCTAGCAGGCTCCTAAGCACTGCTCAGATACCACCTACTCTCTTGAGCCAGGCTTTGCAGGGGTGCAGGCAGCTGGCTCCAAAGCCTCTGTGTCTGACCATCAGAGAGAAGGTAAGGTAGGGCTGGGAAAACAGGAGAGAGGGGACATGACCCAGGGAGGAGGACAGTCCCATATAAGTTAAGGGCTTATTTATTAAACTGCAGGTCACACAGCTCTGCCAGAAACAGCATTTCCTTAAGAGGAACTTTATCTTGGGGGACCGACAATCACTCTGCTGTGTTGCCCACTTACCTTGGCAAATAGGGAATGAGTAGAAACCCGAGTGACAGCCATCACACCGAGGGCCCTCAACCCAAGGGCGACAGACGCATCTTCCACGGTCATTGCATATTTCGGGAAGAACCCCTTCCAGGTTACAGTCACACCCTGTGAAGGAGAGACTTTCAGAGGGGCTTTGTCAGTTTCTTCCCTCCCCCAGGTTTTTGTCATGAAAACAGATTATAATGAATCTATTGCTTATAGACATTTTTAACCCTGAAGACTACATCTTAATGGCAAATAAAACAAATGTTCAGGAAAAGTCAGAGATGCCACTAAGAAACATCCAGGGTGGACATTACTTTGTAAAACATGTTTTAGACTGTCTTAATGTCTACTCTTGAGAAAACATCCCCTTCCTCCACCAAATCTGAGCTTTCTACAGTAAAACTTCAACTTAATAGATTCCCATATAATGACAACCTTTTCACTAAGTTTTTAGTTATTGATTTTCAGAGAGAGAGAGAGAGAGAGAGAGAGAGAGAGAGAGAGAGAGAAGCACCAATTTGTTGTTTCACTTATTCATTTATTCATACATTGACTCTTCTATGTGCCCTGGCCAGGATTGAACCCACGACCTTGGCATATCAAGATGATGCTCTAACCAACTGAGCTACTGAGTCAGGACCTAATGATAATCTCAAATTAAACATATTTCTACCTTCCATTTTTTAGAAGAAAAGAAACAAACATAAATTCAGCTCAACTGCACACAACAGATAGCTTTGTGGGGGATTCACCCTGGCCGTGTCCCTTAACCTTCCAGGCACAAGCCTGTCTAGCAAGTCAGGCTGCCTTCAAGCCCGCAAACAGATGCCTTCCCACCTCGGGATCTGCCTCTGCCTGGAATGTCTTCCCCTGGTTCTTTCTCAGTTCAAAGTCAACCCCAACCAATCTGTTCAAGCAGGCTCCCCTCTTCCTCACCTATATTCTATCTTAACCGTTTGCCTTTCATAACACTTTGATGACTGATATCGCTATGGGCCACATGACTTGCTTTGGCTAGTGGAATGAAGTGAATGTGCTGGTGTAGGATTTCTGAGCCCAGGACAAAATAGGCCATGTGGTTTCCATTCCCACCCTCTGGGAACCCTGAGACAGCCACATGAAGTATCCAATCTGGCCCCCTTGGATAGAAAAGCCATGTGAGAGAGACGCCCACCTATCCCCAGAAGACCCTCCAGCAAGTCCAGCAGAAAGACTGCCCAGCTAGCCCACACAGCTGTGAGAAGTAGCCCCTGTTGCTTTAAGCCACTACATTTTGGGGTGACTTGTTGTATAGCGATAGGTGAGTCAAATACCTATGGGCTTGAACACTTAGTGAGGGGTCACCTCGGGGCCCCCAGTGCCATCATGTAGTATTTCTCAATAAATAAATACTTCTCGAAAAGACTGGAACTTGCTTGACTTCGTTATAAATGGATTTTTAAAAATGAAGTCAAAAAGAGCCCTGTAAGATAGGGAAGTGTTTTATAGCTGAGAAAAAAGATGCTCAGAAAGGTTCATTAACTTGTGCAAGGTCATACAGCCAGAAAAGTAGAGTCACAATTTGAACTCAGATCCGTCTGATTCTCAAACTCATGCTAAGATTACAAGCTAATAAATGATTTTAAAAGCCATGTTCAAGGAACATCCTAGATTGGTTACATATTTAAACCAATCTCCTATTTAAACCACCTAGATTTCTATCAAAACCTGCAGTATCTAAATCTCCAACATGGTCCCATAAGGAAGATCCTGAAAGACTCAAAGATTTGACTGGGTTCCCCCTACTTATCAAGGAAGGGGGTCTCCTGCTTTTTGAAAAGACTTTCTAAAAAGATTAACATAATAGATAATTTTTAAAGTTTAGCCAAATCCCACTCTTTCTGCTTTGCCCTAAACCCTTAATCTATCCAGATAAAAGGCTAATAAGAAAGCTGCAGAATTATTTTTTTATGATAAAATAAGAAAAAGGAACATTTTTACAGTCTTTGCAGAATCTCTGACTTGTTAATACTGAAATCAGGCAGTCACCTAATTTGACAAAAAGAGCCCTGGACATGTCCAAGGGCACATTCCTCACAAGAGAAGCCTTGGCGCCCAGCCAGGCATGAGCACTGCCCTGACCACTCATCACACCGCCTCCCAAAGTCCCCAAACCATGGCCCTGTAGGCATAGGACGCTGCAGAGAAAGGGCAAGTTCCACAGGCAAATGCAGTCTTGGCATTAGCCAGGCATTACCATTCGGTAACAAACTTGAACTTCATGTTGGCATTGAGGTCCAAGGAATCCTGATTTACCACCATTTGTAGACAGAAAGAAAACATCCAGCACCTATGCGTTTGAAACATTCTATTTCTCAAATTCACTGTTCAGCAATTCCTCTTCCTTACCTAGAAAGTAGTGCCAGTGCCAGGAACCTCTAAAGTCCCTCATCTTCACCTCTTATACCTTGTCACCAGGTCATAGTGACTGCATCTCAGGAAAGTCCCTGGAATCCGCCTCTCCTTCCAGAGTTCCATAGCCTTCCGTCAGACCTCGTTCTTGTTTGCCTGGATTATTTTGCCAGCCTCCTAACAAGGCTCTCTGGCTTCTGTCTTGCCATTCCCAATTCACTCTCCATCCTGGTGTCAAGAGTGATCTTTCTTCTCATATCATTTTCCAGTTTAAATTCCTCAAAAGTGACCCAAGGCCTTTAGGACATAATCCAAGGTCCTTGAAATGTGCTATGCGGCCCAAGTGGCCCCTTTGTACAAACTAGAAGAAGCGTCCCTTCCTCAAGATGCTTTCCTGTCACTTGCTGTAAAATTGTCATCCTAAATATACACATCTGCAATGCCTTCAGGTGGGCACTGTAACCTGCACATCAGAGCCTGGCTGCCCACTCTGATTCTCTCCTCTCCCTACTCCTTGATTCACTTCCTCCACTTCTTCCCCTTTCCCCATGACTCAGTCACAGTGACCCACCTGCCATCCTTCTCCCATCCCATGACTTCTCTTAGCTGCCTCTCTCCCTGGCTAACTCCTTCATGCTAAGACTCAGCTCAAATGCCCCCTCCTGCTTTGGGGAAGCCCTTCCAGAACCCCCACATGCCTTCCTTTCTTCCCGCCTTTCCTCCTTCCTTTCCTTCTTCCTCCCTCCCTTCCTCCCTCCCTCTTTTTCTTCTTTCCTTTTCCCTGCCATCATGCCTTCTGTACGGGACTGTAAGAATGTCACTCTTGTATGTTCCTATGGCTTCATGTTGTTGCCTGGCCATGGCCTTAACTCCTGCTGTTGTAACTGTTTACCTGTGTGTTTCCTGCAGGACTGAGAGCTTCCTGGGTGCAGGGACTGGGCAGCAGGCAGGACTGCACTTTACCAGTGCCTAGTACAGAACAGGCACTTCATAGAAGTTTAGTGAATGAAGAATATGCTAAATATTCAAGGCTGGAATTCTCAGTAAACACCATTCCTTGAATTCTATTCTGTTGGCATCTACATAGAGCTTCAACACTGAGACATCAGAATTTGCATGCTCCTCGATCAGCCTTATCTGGCAGGTCCCCGTATCAACAGAGACCACCCCACCCCACCAGCTGCTGGGCAGGCAGAAGGCCCAGTCTGGAGAGGGACAGAGCCAGGGAAGCATCCCCAGCAGCCATCTCCCCAAGCTCGGAGTTCTCATCCTTAGTCCCATCCACACAGACCTCAAAACTATGGCAATTGCGAGTAACTCCTGCCAAGTGATTGGGGCAATCAAAATCTTTACACAATATTTGTCAAAAAACCTCCCGATAGTCGATTTTCAGGCCATATGGGCTGCTGTACAGAATCATTCTCAGACTGTATCAGTCTCCTACAGTAAGCACCTGGAGTTTTTCTGCACTTGTTGATTTTGCTTTTTACTGCTCTTCATTTGAAAGAAAAGTGTTCATGTACCTATAGGCTGCTGGCTCTCTAGAGTATAGGTTTTTCAATGCTGTCATGCCCAAAAGGAGCCCTTGAAGAGATATCTATTATACATTACTTCCTAAAAATAAACCTTAAGTGGATATAACTAATCACTTGAACCCAGAATATCCTAATAATATTTGGGGCCATGAAACACAATGAAAATCCTGCAAACATTCTCATCTGCAATATTGCTCTGTTCTTCTGCTTCAAAGCTTCAGTGTCTGAAATTGATTATATGGATTTCCTAGAGCAGTGGTTCCCCACCCTTGCCTAGATGTAGAATCTCAACCCCAGAGATTCAGGTACAACCCTAGGATCTGTGAACTATGGTCTGACTGCCAATCACCCCTGTTTTAGCAAATAAAGTTTTGTTGGAACACAGCCAACCAAGTTCATTCATTTTCATACTATCTATAGTTGCTTGTGCAACAGCAAAGTTGAGTATTGCAACTTGGCCTACAAAGCTGAAAATATTTACTCTCTGAACCTTGACAGAAAAGTTTTCCAACCACTAAATGGGAGTTTTTACTAACTAGACGGGTGGTTCTCAGCAAGAGGCATATATCAGAATCATCTGGAAAACTTGCTCAAAATACAAGCCTGGGCTTCAACCTTGGAAATCTAGATGTAGATCTGGGGTGATACACAGGAATTTATATCTTGTAAAAGCAAGGGATTCTAAAACACAGCCCTGTTTAAGAACCACTGTGTTCAAACCATGAAAGTATAATGGGCCTTAAAGAATTAAAATTCTTAGGGTTGAAGGGTGGTCGGTATTATCCAGCACTGTGTATCATCTGGCTGCTGAGATGCTTGTGCTTCCAATGTTCCCTGCCAGGAGTGAGGCCCCAAATTGCGTGTTTTTAAAATACTTTGATAAAAGACCAAATTGAAATGGATATCTGTATATTCAAATTCCCAAATAAATCTAACTGCACTAATTAAACTTCTTTTCCTCCAGGCTGTGTTGTCAGGCTTCCCTCATATTTTGTAACAGACGTCTGAACTTCCCTTCAAGTTCAATTAAATTTCTTTTCCTGAAGTCACCACCAGTCTACTTGGGCAGCAAAGAAAGAAGTGAAAAACAAAGAGATTACTATAAACAGACAGTAAGTGGGAGATCTAAAACATTCTTGTGGCAGAAGACCAGGGATGTGTGTTGTAATCAAAGCTCAAAAGCTGAGTTCCATTCTAGTCAATTAGCAAACATTTAAAGAAGCACCTGATTATACCCCACTATGGGCAGGACACTGTGGTAGGTCCTGTGAAGATTAGAAACTAAGTCAGACAGAGCTGCTGTCCCCAAAGGACCAAGTATCTAACAAAAACTTAACACAATAAATACCCCATGTAATACCACATGGTGCCGTGGCTTGATCAGGTAGGTACAGGTAGAGCAGAGGTAGGAAACAGTAAAGGTAGATAAACTGAGTCACATTATCCCTGGCCTCACTCAGGTAAGCCCTTTGTGCCGCCCCCAACAAAACTACAATATTCCCCAAGTCAATTCACTTCCCCACAGTCTAGGATGACTTTTTCATACTGCCTCTCTCCTCAACTCCTAGTCCATCTCCCCATCCTCACTTTCTGTCTTTGACCTTCATTCTTATTTCAGAGAAAAAGAAACAGCCAAAAGACAGCATCCATAAGCTCCTCTAACCTCACCTGCCTGCCTCTCCCCTAGGCCATACGCATCGCCTTCTCTTTTATAGTCTTTCCTGTTTCAACAAATAGCAACATCTTCCTTGCTTGCCCCATCCAGTGTCCTGTCCTGATGGCATGGGCCATCAGGTCTCTGGGACCTGATTGCTGGTCCCATTTCTGGCCCAGCAATCCCCTGCCAAGTCCTGTGGGTTCAATCTTCACATTTTATTCACACTCTGTCCACTTCTTGTCACCTCCACTGAGACCTTCTATGTCTGAGTCACCATCCTCTCTTCCTCATGGATTATCGCAATAGCTTCCATCAATGTCTCCCTGCTCCTCCTCTCCCCCTACAAGTGGTTTTCAACCCAGTAGCCAGGAAGACCCTTATGCATTGTCACTTCTCAGTGCAAAATTCTCCATGGCTCACATCCCACTCAGAGGAGAAGGTTAAGTCTCTGCAGAGGCTGACAAGGGCCTACCGTATGGCCCCTGGAACTTCCCCCTTCCTTACCCACCTCCCTTTTGCTCACTTGGCCTTCGTACATCTGGTCTCCCTTCTGTTCACTGAGCACCCTTAATGGGTCCTTGCCCCAATGACTTTCTTTGTACTTGCTCTCTCCTGTATCTGCATGATTCTTCCCAGACAACTACAGAGCTCACCCACACCCACTCAGGGCTCTGCTTATTATCTTTTCAGTGAGGCCTTCTCTGTTTTAATTTGCAAACCTCACATTCCCTAACCTCTCTCTCTGCCTCATTTTTTCCACCACACTCATGGCCAGGGCTGCCTCCAGCCCATACCCTGAGCTACCATATTGTTGCAGAAATGTGAACTCCCCTGCCAGGGAGGTCTCACCAGAGACCATCTTCTTATCTGGTCACAAGTGTCCCTTCTCTGCCCATGCAGCCCCTGAAGAAGGGGTACATGGGCTCTCCCACACCTCTCACTACCTACACAGAGAAAGCATGTGGCCATCAGGTCTCCCTTTCTCTCTGGACACCTTGGGAGATGAGAAGGGAGGTGAGAAGCAAAGTCAGTGGTGACTCAGATGGTCATGGGCTGTGTGCATGTGATGCTGGTATGGG
Organism: Noctilio leporinus; assembly: GCA_004026585.1. Lineage (NCBI taxonomy): Eukaryota > Metazoa > Chordata > Mammalia > Chiroptera > Noctilionidae > Noctilio > Noctilio leporinus. The sequence continues at coordinate 41,554 of PVIW01006713.1, read as the reverse complement.
TGTGCCCTCCTGAGTGTGTGTACATCCCTGTGTGTGCCATTGTAGGGGTTAGGTAGGAAACTTCCCACAGCTCCAGAATCTAACCCAAAAGCCTGCAATATTCTCATATGGGTTAGTTTATACCTACAATGTGAATGAATCTCCCTTAAAGATAGTAACTTGAGCCCTGGCTGGTAGCACAGTGAATAAGGTGCCAGCCTGCGAACCCAAAGGTCGCAGGTTTGATTCCCCAGCCAGGGTTGCAAACAAGGTTGCAAACCAGGTCTCCAGTTAGGTCTGTGGCTGGAGGCAGGTGAAAGGCGACCATACATTGATGTCTCTCTCCCTCTCTGCCTCTCTCCCTTCCCCTCTTTCTAAAAATAATTAAATAAAATCTTAAAAAAAAGAAGATAGTAACTTGGTATAAGAGCCAACCTTATCACAACCTGCACATCATAATCTAGCATATTAGAGGTTTTATTTGTTTAGTAGTTTGCATATTATATATGTTATTGTATGAGTTCCCCAACTGGAATATAAACTCTCAGAGAGCTGGGAATGCTAAGCCTTCAGTGGCCAGAATCACTGTGTATGTAATTGGTGATCCTAAGATACTTGCAGAATGAGTCATTTGGTAGGTGTAGCATTCACACCTCTCCACCCAAAGGGCTACTTTCTGCACAGCTCGGCCACTCCCTGTCCAGGGTGCTTTTCAGGCTGCAGGAGCACCTCAGTCTTCCTGCAGGACAAGCCGGAAGTGCCAGAGATAATGCTCCAGAGCAGCCCTCCACCAGCGGCAGGTAACTGAAGTTACCCCTTCAGCTGGGATAACACTCAGTGAAATCTATACGCAAAGGTACAAAGCTCCAGGTGCTGCAGTAGGGCCTTGCTTGCTATACAACGACTTCTTTTACTCCCTGACTCACTCCCTGACTCAGGGTCCCCAATCCCCAATGGCCAGTTAGGGACTGGGTCACACAGCAGGAGGTGACCTTAAATGTGATGTATTTATATCATCCCAAAACCATCTCCCCTCCCCCTAGTCCCCACCTCCCTGCCCCCACTGTCGATGGAAAAAATGTCTTCCACAAAACTAATCCCTGGTGAAAAAAGGTTGGGGGTCACTGCCTTTATTGATGTTTCCTGGGATTGCCTCCCACACAAACTGCTTGTACTCCTTTCTCTGAGTTTCTTTATGGAGAACCCAAACAAGAAAGTAGGCGCTGATTGTGACTGAGGTTTGGAGTAAACTAGGGATTTATAATCCAAACGCTGCTTCATTTCCTTAATCAGGTAGTGCCATTGCAAAAGACAGACTGGTCAAAAACAGTGGGGGTGGGGGGTGAGGAGCTCAAATAGGAGACACTTCAAAGCACCTGCCATGCTCCCCAAACTTGGCCAGAGCAGCATGCACAGGAAGTAGAAAAAGACTAGGGTCTTTTTAACTTCTTCATTGAAGTTAAATTTAAAGAGATTACTTACCTTTTATATCTCCAGCTATTGGATCTTCTGGACTTGGAGTAGAAATAGGAAAATTGGGAATTCCTAGAATAATAGTTTTTTAAAAAGTATAGAGAAAAATTAATGAGACAGTAAAATAAAATATTAAATTGCACTAACTAGGAAGAAGTCTTCTCTAAGTTAGTGAAAAGTAGCTTGTGAAGACTGATTTAAAGAAAGACAATATTGCTATATTTAAAATGCATCTGGTAATTGAAGGCAGACTGGTCAGACATTTTTATTTACATATTAATAAAAAGAAATGGGTATTTTGTGTTTATAATATGTAATTCCCAGTCTAAGCAAGATGGCTTGACTTCTTTAACATCTTTATTGGTTTTTAATATAAAATTGAGACTATCTTTTTACAAATGTTTTCTTTCAAGGATTTTCCCCCAAATTCTGTTTATACCATAACATTACTTCAGGTTTGATTTATTCATTAAAAGGGCAAGTACAATTTCTTCTTAGCTTCCATACTATAGTTGCAGATTCTAAATTGATTAAGTCCTGATTTGGCATTGCTATGTTCTGGCTTGAAATTGGTTCCTTTAAACATCAGCTGATCCTGTAATCTATTCTTCACACTAGGGCACTTGACAGTGGAAGTGATGCTGGTTTAATAATTACTCTGGAACAATTGTGAGCCCGGACACACAGCCACCCCGGTCATATGTGTTCTAACTACCTTATCCCCACAGGTCAATGTGCTCTTCCTGTCAGGATGGGAATGAGTGATAACTAATATAGCATCAGGGGGCCTTGTCCTAACACCAAACTGCAACTATTATGTTGTGGCAGGACCAACAGAATCATGGCTCTAATCACAATTTGTGTAGCCAATTCATAGATACTCCTCCTGTATGTTCTATGGTGTTTCTAACAGATACATATTTTTCTCTCCAAGACGCTGAAACGTTCACTTAGATCACTGCAGTGGGGTGAGGTGGGGGCCCATGATAACTTGGCCTATTGTATGTTGGGAAAGAGGAAAAGCATGTCACCCAAAAGATGACAAACACTATATGTATGCAAATGAACATCTAGACGCCATGACATCTCTTATAGGTTAATGAAGAAAAATCACATATATAGCTTATGAAGCTAAAATTGCCAATATTTGACCCTTTTGACCCAATGAAATGGCAATGTCTATGGTACAGCCTAAACACTTTGGACATAAATAAGACTATAAAACATACTTGTATAAATTCTAGAAATACTTTCAGGTAACCACAATCTACCTGGCCCAATTTCTACTCCCCACCCTCACCCCTCCATCACCTGCCACATCCTCAAGGTGTTAACGCACAAAGCCCAACTATGTGCCAAGAAGGGAGGTCTCTATTTCGGCCGGGGTACTTACTCAAGCAAAAAGGAAAATTGTAGTACCCGGCGGCGCACTCCTCGCAGTTGTCTCCATGGAAATTTGGTTTGCAGGTGCAGCGACCTGAGCCCGGCTCGCAGTCATCCGCATGCTCAGGGTTGCAGCTGCAAGCTTAGAGAAATTTCAGTTTCCAAAGGGTCAGTCTGCTGCACTTAATAAAGCAAATATGTCCCGACACTTCTCGGGCACTGTTTAATACTTCGTCATTGGCCTAGAGTCCTCCTTGAAACGGTATACATCCTGTCTTCCACTTCATACATGGTTCCCCTTGACTGTACCCCGTGGGCCCTCAGAGAGCCCTGCAACTGAGCATCTACACTGAGACGTTCTTGAGAATGCAGTTGATTACACTGAGCTCTGCCCTCACTGCAGGAGAGGAAAGGCCTGAATCAACTACAGTCAGGGAGCCCGGTGGCTGTGGGCTGTAGCTGCTGGCAGGTCTGCCAGGCACAGCCACTCCTGGCCATGAGCCAATTGTGATGTCCACATCACGGTCATTATTACACAGTTTTGGTGTGAACACGTGTGGGGTGCCTAACGTGGATGTATAATCTGCAGACAGCACAGCAAGATCGTGCCCATAATCCAAATATTAGATTTGAGTGATGGCTTACTGAAGGTAATTTTGCAACCAACACAATTATTAGGCTTGCATTTCAGAAGACCATACGTAGGGTATAAGAAGTTCGTAAACTCCTCACTTGGGAGTCAAGCTTCCCTTGACTTGGCAAGTCCTCACCTTGGACAGCAAATATACTGTCATAGCTCAGCTAAGTAAATGTCCCATGAGGAGCTGGGAGACTGAGAAGCTGTGAGCAGCAAGTACTCTACCCCTCCCCACCCCAGCCCAGCTTCTCCTGCTGTCCTTTGCTTAATTTGTTTAGGATTTACTTGTCCTGTGGATTCTTTACGCTAAGCCTCCAATATCTCCATGAGACCACTTCAATGACAGAGAAAAAAATTAGAAAAGTGATAGAAAGCTGAGCTTCCTAACAAGGCGTGACGGCATTCACAAGGTCTGTTTCCTTTGCCAATGTGCATTTTGTGGGCGCAAAAAAATGATGGGCATAGTACTTCGGATGATGTGGAAGAGGGAAGGAAAACAGGAAGAACACACTTAACAACTTAATGTCCTAGAGAGAGAGAGAGAGACAGGTCAGAGTTCACACACATATGAGTACTTTGGACTTTGATGCCCTCAAATCTTAATGATATGATGAATAAATATGGAAAACAGTGGGCAGAGAGACCAGATTTAGGATTGCAGTTGTTTTACGAATGTGGCAGCCAGAAAACAGAAAAGAACCCAATAGGAGACACATGCAGAACAAAGTTCACAATCAGACCTCTGAGCAATAATTCCGCAGGGAAAAGCCAGTGGCGTTTTCTGTATAGTGGAGGTGGTATAACATGGTGACTTCAGACATATATAAACTATTTCCTGGATCCACCTGTTAGTGGTTTTGCCACTTGGGCCAAAAGTTTTAACTACTCAGATCCTTTGGTTTCCCTGTATTTAAAAATGAGAATGATACAAAGCCTTAAATTTATTGTGATAACTAAATAAGACATTATGCAGGTATTCAGGCAATGCCTTGCATATGGCAAATGTTTGATAAATTGTGGCTATTTTAAATATTAGGACTATTGTTAAATCCTTATAAAACCTTTACTATGTTGATTTGATGCTCCTCCCAAAAAATTTTTTTTATTATCAGCAATCATAGAAACATGTCAAAACTACAGGAAATGGAGGAACTGACGTTTGTTGTGAGCTTAGTGTGTGATAGGCCCCATGCTAAGTATTTTCCTAGGAGCTTTTGAGGGCATTTCATTTAATCTTAGAAAACATATTATCAGTTCTACTTACATATAAGAAATCTGAGGCTCAGAGAGATTATGTAACTGCCTGAGGTCACACAGTAAGGAGGGAACCAATAATAGGAAGAAAGAGAGAAAGAAGGGAACTACTAACCGATCAGAATTTAGCCTATTAACTTGGCAAGTAGCATACACAGTCCAAGACACACCAGGCTGAAGTGAAACTTACGGATGCAGCCATCAGGGGCATTGACCGGAACACCATAAGGGCGATAATAGCCCTTAGCACACTTTTCACAGTTTACACCAGCTGTGTTATGCTAGAAAGAAACAACATAAATTTAGAGGTACAGTACTGAAGAAGTCCTTATTCTGCGTTATTCATCCAGAGATATAATTCTGTTGTATACACCTATAATTTCAGTCACACACACACACACACACACACACACACAAATGCAATTGATCTTGACCTTGAGTCTGGAAGACTTTCCACAGGACACTGGCTTACATTTGGCTCTGGAATTTGTTTTCCATTGGAAGAGGAAATGAGAGTCAGTGCCATGAACTGGACAATCCAGGTTTTCTCCCCATCACAGAATTTGCTTAATGAAGTACCTTACATTTGAGTAAGAAAACAACAACAACAACAACTCAAGAGGTCTCTTCAAAGCTTTATTCAGAAGAAGTAATGGATAATAAATCATCCTTAGTTTTACCCAAGGAGTAAAGGGTCATGTGTGTATTTTTATCTTCTCTGCTTTTGGAAGAAATTATAGATACAGATCCTCTTCTCTTGCCATTCTAATTTTATCCTTACTTTAGTCATGAAACCATTTCCCAAACAGTTCTGTTACATGGATGGGAAATGTAGGCATGAGTCTCATACACAGAGCTCATTTTAAAGTATAATACTAGGCCGCTTTTTATATTTCATGATTAATCCCTTTAATTGCCACAAATCAAATTACCCGACATGCATCATCAGTTTCCAAGAGCCATACACCATGGAGCTAGCTCAATTCTGCCTCTTATGCTCTCTAATTTGGAAACAATTAGGAAGACAGTGTTTTTTTCATTAATAAAAGGAAAGGCAATTGTAAGTCAAAAAGAACAAATATAACATAGTTGGACCCAAAAAGAGTCTGCATAGAAGCACAGAGAGGAGAACAAAGACCCTTTCTGTATCCTCTCCCACATTTTAGATGATTTTACTAATTACAGACTTTTATTTATTACCACTCCTTGTCCTGTGGGCAAAAAGTTGAATTCACTTTAACACTGAAGTCTAAAACCACACTGGCCACTTCTCTGACATAACATTTACATGCATAAACATTTTGGGGAAATAAGAAACAGGTGTAGTCTACCCTCTTTCCCATCAAATGTCAATTGACCTCTCATCTCTGTTGCTTGCCCCTGATTTAAAATAGACAGAGGATATCAGGTTCACTTTGGCTCCCCAATTTTTCCCACAGGAATAAATGAAAAGTTCTCTGAAGTGGGGAAGCTCACCCCTCTTCCTCAAAATCTGGTCACAGAGGAGTTACATCTTTAAGACACAAGTAACAGCAGCAACTGGTCAAAAGAAAATAACAAATCACCCTGCAGGTGGAATAATGACTGTAGCTTGCCTTTGAATCTCAGGTAGTTGTCTAGAACCCACTCGGACCCCTGCAGTTGATGACACACCCTTTTTCTATGGACACCTAAGGTCATGGTTGGACCAAGGCTAGATTGAAACTTAAAGACTGCGGCTTCCTACTTTCTATACAATGGAGAAGCAATCTCACTAGGAGGGATGAATACTTGAATTTATATTTACATGACACTTAACAAGAACAGGAGAACCTCAGCTGCCCAAGCTAATGAGTGGGGTGGGCACTAATGGGATCTATGCCAGAGATGAGACTATTCCCACAATTACCCCTGCCTTTGGCACTTCCTAGAGAAACTAGGAATGCTCACCTAGAAACCCAGCCCTGCTCTGATAATTTTGGTCCTAATTTCTCTAAGCAAAACTTTTCTAAGGTGCTTTGCAAACTTCAGGTTAAAACCCATCTCTCCGTCTCTCTCAATTCCTTGACCACACCCACAACACGGCTGCTGACTCCATTTCTGTGAACCTCAAGCCCATGGCCTTGCTCCCTCTCAAGGCCCTCTTGCCCTGCCATCGTCTCTGCTTGGAACACTCTCCCAGCCAGATGCCGGGCCCATTCTCTGGCTTCTTTCAAGTCTTGACTCAAATGCTACCCTATTTAAAATGTCAAATACCCCAAGGCAATACTTAAGAGAGGAAACACAAGAACTAAAATTAAATGAATTCCACATGAGAATATGACCGTCTCTGATAAGCGATTGCCCAGCAGAATAATAATCTGGCTCTCTCACATGCTGGCTGCCTGACTACCTAAAAGTCTCCAGGCCCACACTGTCTATAAATATTCCCACTTCCTATAATCACCCAGAGCTGATGGTTCATCATTCACCCATTACTAGCACTACACCGAAAAGGTAAAAGACAACCAGATTAGCTGACTGAATGTGCACTCCCCACAACTCCCCAATTCATATATTGAAACCTAATCCCCAATGCGATGGTATTTGAAGATGGGGTGCCTGGAAGGTAATCAGATCATGAGGGTGGGACCCTCATAATAGGAATAGTGCTCTTATAAGAAGAGAGATAATTTCTCTACTATATGAAGGATACAACTAGAGATAAAAGTATCTTCAAGCATCATTTCAAATGGATAGGGTAATCTTCAATCTTAATTAAGAACATCAATATTTCATTAATGGGAAAATATTGGGGGGTCATTCCCGCAAAATATTTTGTTCTTTAGCTTCTTCTTTCATTGCTCTTTCCCAACATTTTATTGTAAAAAATTTGAAGTTTTACAGTGAACACCTCTGCATGCCCTATGTAGAGGTTACCATTTACATTTTACTATATTTGTTTTATCACATAATTACCCATTTACACATTCCCTGTCCATTCACCAGTCTGTTTTACTTTCTATGCATTTCAAAATAAATTGTAGAAATCAGTCACTTTTCCCCAAAAGTTTAGCATGCAGATAATTAACTGGAGTTCAATGTTTGCTTACAGATTTTTGATGTAAAATTTATATACAAATATAAACCTCTTAATTGCACATCCAGTGAGTTATGACAAATGTATACATCTGTGAACCCCAAGTCTATATCTAGATATAGAGCAACACTATCACCTCAGAAAATTTCCCATGACCCTTCCTGGTCAATCCCCATCACCAAATTCCCAGAGCCAACCACAGTTCTGATTTTTTCCCCACTATTGATTAGTTTCTCTTGCTTCAGAATTTCACTTAAATGGCTTTCATACTATATGTATCCTATTTTGAAAGTTTCTTTCACTTAGCATGATGTTGTTAAGATTCTTACATGCTGTTGCATGCATAGGAGTTTCTAGCTCTCTGTTGCTCATTGATATTCCATTATTTAAATACGCCAAAGTTTGTTCATCCATTCTACTACTGGTGGGCATCTGGGCTATTTCCAGTTGGGTGCTATTTTGCTTAAAGCTACTGCAAACTTTTTGTAAACGTATATTTCCACTTCTCATAGATGAATGCTTATGAGTGGAATTGTGAGTCACAGAGTAGGTGTTTGTGTTCATTTTATTTTAAAAACTGCCAAAACATTTTCCCAAAGCAGTTATATCATTTTTTCATTTATACTAACAATCACATTCTCACCAAAATTGGTGGTAAGTCATTGTAATTTTATTTGCATTTCTCTGATGGTTAATAATGTTTCACCATTTGTTGCATACTTATTGGCCACTCATTTGTCTACTTTTGTGTGTTTTATTGGGTTATTTTATTATTGAGCTGTGGGTGTTCCTTATATATCCTGGATACCAACCAGGTATCCAGTTATGTTTTGTAAATATTTTCTCTCTATCTATGTATGGCTTGCCAATTTTAGAGCCTTTATACTTTAAGATTGATAACAGTCAGGATGACAGCCAGGAGTTCTCCTCTTTATTTGCTAAGGCTTCAGTGAAGAACCTAATCAAGGGAATAGGGGCAAACATGCCTCAATCCATTTTCCCTTCAATCCCTAAATTACATCCAGCTAATAACGGTTGTGTGTAAAAGTGGAGAAGTAATTTCAGAAAATACTTCCACTTGCTTGTAACTCTCTTGGCATCTTTTTAGGGAGCAAGGTTTAATGAATGTCTGTTTCCTACAGTGAAATATCCACTTTGACTTAAATCATGGCTCACCTGACAATTAATGCATACCCCTCCACCTGCATAGTTGCCTTGGGTACTCAAGCTTGCCTGCTGCCTCTCAACTTCTGGATCATAGTAACAGTCAAGGGCGTGGCCATGGCAGTTGCATGCTGAAAAAAGGCATTCTTAGTTAATGTTACACCATGACCATAAGACACTTAGTAATCCCCCCAGAGAATATTACTGCTTATTGAGCTACAATAAAGTCTCTTTTAGAAAATCAGTGGAAAATTTTAGGGACATTTACACAAAGTCCAATCTATAAATATATGCAATTTATAGCTTCTTTCATTAAATATTAAGTGGGAGATATTACTTTTGTAAAAATGAAAGATATGCATTTACAACAAATTAAGATACCATGCACAAAGAGGATCCCACTATTACTGTTAATACTACTACAAACAACATATCTGGATTCCTGGCACATTGTAACAATTACATGCAATATCTCAGTTAGTGCAGTAACTCTCTAAAGTAGGTACTATTATTCCTGTAGCCCAGATATGTGGAGGCAGGGGCTTAGAGAAGTTACAGGATGTGCCTCTGGGTCCACAGGTCATAAATAAGGAAGCAGAATGCTGACTTGTCTTTGTTTGACTTCAAAGACTATTCTCTAAACCCATATTCTAAGCCTTTCATCTCAGCACTATTTATAATAGTGATAAGTTGGAAATAATCTTAATGTTCAATTATAGATAAATGGCTAAGCAAACAACAGTATTACTGTTTGACTTTCTGCTCTAAGAAGTCAAGAAGTACTTGAGATTTGTTTGCAATAGAGCACATTCTCCAGAACGTAGTGGGAACAAACACTTTTGGATACATTTCAATCCATGGGATGACAATATTATGTGCCATCAAAAAGGACTTCAAAGGTTTTTAATGATATGGGAAAACATCTAAAAATATCAAGTGGAAAAGATCAGGATATAAAATTGTATAATATATTCTTGAATATTTAAAGTAAGTGTGAAAAAAGCACCAAAATACCTAAAAGATATTAATAGTTTTATGCAGGTAGAAAAACAATTGGAGATTTTCCTTTTTTTAAATAATTTTTAAGTTTTCTACAAGTAATGTATAAATACTTCCAAAATTAGAAAGTCTAATTTAAAACCTATTTAGATTTTCATCATTGCCAACATGAAAAAAATCTAACATGAGTAAAATTCTTATTCTTATTCTCTCCTAAGCAAAAATCTATTCATTACATTCCATCTAGATCAATTTTCCAAGTTTTTCCAACAATTTGTATGTTTTAATCGAGTTCCCGAATGAATCTATTAGGAAAGAAGATTGAGTTAGACATTTAAGTTACCTGTTTTTAAAAGGCTGAGTCCTTTCTTACTTTCATTTTCTCAGAGTTGCCATGATTTAAAAAAAGAAATTCAAGGTATTTATGTTTACTTCCTCAGTTATTTCTTAAGAAGTCTGTTTATTCAGACTTTAATTCAAATGGAATTTAGAAAGTACCTAACAAATAGGTCTTAATTCCATATACTGTTTTTATAACTTTTAACCATTCAGACAAGTATAATATATTAAAAACTAACAAAAGGAAGTTAATCCTTTTAATATGTGTAAGAGTAAAGCATATCATTCACAGAAAGGTTTCATTAGTTTGAAAAACTAACCAAATTGTTAATGTGAGAGTTTATGTGATAACAATTAATCAAAGCATCCTAAGTTGGACTTGCCCCCTGATTACTGCCTTTCCCTTTCTCCGGTTCCATCATCCAGGGGTGAGGAATGGGGAAGTCACCAAGAAAGTCACTTATCACTTGACCATAAAAGGAGGATGGCCATCCAGGTAACACCCCTGGATCCAGAGATGCACCCAAGAGTTCCCTTGGGAGCATCCACACCTTCCAACAGTGTTTGCATCATCAACACACTCTTGGAGCTCCTCACAGGAAATGCCTTATGAATAAGTTTGCTGATCATAGAGATCATCAGTTTTATTTCTTAATAGTTGCAAAAATATTTGGTCAAAAAGTACAAATTCTTTCTTACCCACTTAGTTCAACAAACCTAGATCCAAACACCATTTGGTCATTCAATAAAGTAAATCCACCTTCAATCCATACACTAAGATTATTCAAGAAAATAAAAACAGATGCAGTCTCTAAAGACAATAATTAAGTCACAAAAATGATTTCAGCAATTGTAATAAATACATGACTTCCTAAGAAATGCAATTTAAAAGACAATCTTCAGTTGGAGGTCATAGTACTTGTTTGTTAGAATAACAGTTTCCCTACTTTATATTGCACCCAAAATTAACAGCATCCTCTCATCTGTTCTTTCTTCTCTCACCCCTTCCATCTGCACTTGCCCTGGTCTTCCCAATGCACCGTTCCCACCACCACCCTGCTCCCTAATGCTTCTAGTCCTCTGCTTATCCACCAGTCTCACCACTTCCTCTAGCTCTCAGTCCTCAAAATAGTCAGGATTCCAATCCAGTAACACATCTTAAGAAATGATTAGGGTTTCGCATTTAATAGTAGCTGTTTCATGTTTTAAATAAGTAAAGAGAGAGGCCAGGCCACCTTATGCTAAAGCACTCAGCCCAATCCTTGCATATAGTGAATGCTTAATACATATTAAAGGTTATTAGTGTTATTATTTTTGTTCTCATATTTACATCTGAATTTACAGGGGGACACTTATACCCCTAGTCTATGAGTTATTAATTACAATAGAAAGACCTACGTCCCTAAGATGGACACCATCCCACTCTTCACGAGCAGGGCAAAAAACAGTGTCAGTGGTCAGGTGGAAATGGGAGGAGATGCTGGGAGGGGCCTCATTTCCCAGACCCCCTCCCCCAGGGCTCACCTTCACACTCATTGCTCTGTTCCCATGTGGCAGGCCACCAGCGCCTCTGATTGTACCCAGCACAACAGTGATCACAGGTCTGCCCACAGGTGTGGTGTTGGCATTCGCACTGAAACCTGGGCAAGTGGTGAAGCAATCTCAGTTATTGGAAGGTTTCCATTAAGATCAGTTGTTCCTGCATGAAAACTGACAGTCACCATGGTCACCCATGGTACCATATATTGAGTAATTATAAGAACAACACACTTTGCATATATCATTTCAAGTCTCCCCCCATCCTGCTTATCATCTCTATTTTACAGATGATGATATTAAGATTCAGGGGTATTAAAAGACTTGCCACAGGTCAATCAATGTAAATGAGAACCATATTTCACACCTGTCCGTCTGACTCCAAAGTCCCAGCTCTTTCTTCATGACCATGTTATACTACAACAAACCAACACATGAGTAACAAGTGCTGAGTTTACTGAGATGTGTGGAGCATCCCATCTTCACAAAGATTTGGAGTCATCCTGCAAGATCTACTCAGATTCCTTGCTCTCAACCTGGGGTCATTCACAAAGATTCACTGGCTCTAAGAGACATTCGTACAAGAGTGGACAGTAGAGCACAGCCATTGTCCCAAGAGGTGGGAGGAGCTTTGACCATAGACTGGTGATGGAAAAGCGAAATGAGCCTGCATGAGATTCTGCGAGTGGCCAGGGCCAGGCACCACAGAGACTACATCACAGGCTGCAGTCAGGGTTTAAAAATTAAGGGGCAGCCATTTGGAGCACTGGGCCAGGCAGCTTGAAAGGATGTAGAGGGACCCCCACCAGCCCATCAGGAAGTCTGGTGTGTAAGAAGGTGCTGTACGGTTCTGGATTAAGAGCTGGAGAACACCATGAAGTGGGTGAAATCTCCCCAACCAGGCATGGGTGGATGGGAGCTGCCAGAAATGCTGAGCTGTGACTGGGAAAAACTGAGCCACAGATTTCTACTTTTCTAGAGGGAAATGGTACCTCTGACTTTTGTGTTCTCAAACTGGCCTGGCTTGGCAAGAGGGGAGGCAGAACGGTGTGTCTGTAGTTGTTTAAAAAAGGATCAGGAATTAATGGCAGAATTCAGCCATTAATCTAAATCTGTATAACCTTTAAATAAATAATTCCTTCCTTTTCACCAGTTATACTTTTTGGCAGCAGGCATTGAGCCCCTCATAACTGAACAGTTCTGTTTCACAGTCACTAATAAGATCTGGGAGAACTCTGTCCTAAGAGGTCATGTCAGCTCCAACAGTTTCATCCAAGAGCCCAAAAGCTAAGGTTGTTCAAGAAGGCAGAGGGGTAAAATCTTTAAAAATCTACCTTCAAAAGGCTATACATCTGCCTTAAAACTTTTCAAAATTATAATGAAGTCATTGTAGCCATGCCATTGGATTAGAACGCCAGGTTCTGAGCTCCTGCCTCTTCGTCGGAGCTTGAAAGAGAATTCACAAGAAGTAAAAGAGGTCCTTGCTGGTAGCACAGTGGATAAGGCGCCGGCCTGCAAACCCAAGGTCGCAGGTTCGATTCCCCAGCCAGGGCACATAACCAGGTTGCTAACCAGGTCTCCAGGCAGGTCTGTGGCTGGGGGCAGGTGAAACGCAACCATACATTGATGTCTCTCTCCCTCTCTGCCTCTCTCCCTTCCCCTCTTTCTAAAAATAATGAAATAAAATCTTTTAAAAAAAAGAAGTGAAAGAAAACAGAAAATGACATCAAATATCTTATTACTTTTGGTAAAGCCTCATGCTTTTAAGGGTGATCCAGTTAAATTGTATACATGTATATGTAAATATCTAAATAAGTAAGTTAACTTAATAAATCATATAAAGAGGGGAAAAGGAAAAGAAGCTCTTGGCTGTGCCTGTGGGGACTCCCTCAGCTCTGCTGTGGGAGGTGGGGCAGCAAGTACTCAGTTACCTGTCTAAGGGAAGGTGGTGTCCTTCTCCCCTCTCAGCTGCCTGAGGAAGCAAATGGGCATCTATTTAAACTGGCAGCAAAGAATAGCTGGAATCCAAAGGGATTTCGTGAGATACCATTTCAGTTCATTGCCAATGACATATTGGCCTAAACTGGATGAAAAGAATTATTTAGGGAAGATGCCTTGAAGAACATATACTCCAACTGCTCTTATTTGGAGATTAAAATTGAGCATAGCAAACTAAAAATAGATGGGTACTTGTCTGAATCATATTGACACCCCAACTAATTGCTTTTTCAGACTTTGATATAGAAAAATGATCCTTGCACCTTCTGTAAGGACTTTATTAAGGATACTGGCTAGGGAATCTTCTTCATGATGACCACTCCATCCTGTCCCCAGGGAAATTTCTTGCCTCATTCTAAATGTCAACAGTCATACTTCTGAGCAACTGCTTATTTTTTGATTATGATCACAGTAAAATATGAAACTGAGGTTTCTCTTTTTGAGAGGATTTCTAGGGAGCTCAGAATCAAACTGTGATTGATCCACATTTCATGCACTGAAGTCAGAACGGTATACACATTTAATTAAAGTCTCTTCTGCCACTTCTTGATTAGCAACTAAGTTTTCTGATGGTCCAGCCTTGGCTTTCTTCATTAACTCACTGCATCCCCTTAAATATAAGATTTTTTTCTATTCATGGATGTGGATTTTAGCCAGCTGGTTGGTCAGAAGCAAACAAACAGGAGGAGGCAAGGCAGTTGTGTTGGTATAGACAGGGGGCAAGCTGAACCTTTCACCAAGGCCTGGGGAGGCGCCTCTCCACTCATAACCACCCAGTATGCAACTTTTCCAGGTCTGCAGAGTCAACAGCCTTTGGCAGTCCTTCCAAGAGGGAAAGCTCAGATCTTCTCTGTTGACTTGACTCTCCCTTGTGGAGCTGTTTGGTCTTAGGGTTAGGGACAACATACCAACCTGCTTGCTTCCCTGTCACTAACTTCTAGTAACCTCCCGGAGACTCCAGGAGCAATGGCTTAATCATTAACAAACAAGTCCTTGCCAATCAAAGGCCAGTCACACTGCTATCTCTGGCAGTGCCACCTGATCCCTGAAGGAGGTGTGACAACATCCGGGAATAAGGGCCCCCCAAAGCACCTCACATGAGCTGGGAGCTGGCATTGCTGCCTGAACGAAAATCGAGCCTAACAATGCACAGGTTGCAATCAGACTAAAGTAAAATGTGTCTCCGGTAAATGCAACTCGTGGGGAATTGTAGACTTTAAATAAAACATTAAGAGAAAAGTATTACTCTATCTGGCATTCCATCATTTCCAGCCCTTAAAAGTATCCCTCTGGTGGTGGTAATGCAAATGTGTGCAATTGCTGAACACTTAATATTGAAGACCTATGCATCTTATTCTATACAAAGCACACTCCAGCTAAAAACAAAAATGGAAATAGCCATGTCCATAGCCAAAAGATGGCAGTAACCTAAGTATTTATTGACAGAAGAATGGACAAACAAAATGTGGACAATACATGATGAAATACTATTCAGTGTCAAAAATGAAGAACCTACTGAGACCTGTTACAAGATGGATGAGCTTGGGGGACATTATGCTAAGTGAAATAAGAGAGTCATAAAAATAAAAATATGTATCACTCCACTTACACAAGCTACTGAGAATAGTCAAAATCATAGAGACAGAGAATAGTATGGTGGTTGTCAGGGGCTGGGAGAGGAGCAAATGGGGAGTTGTTGTTTAATAGGTATAGAATTTCATTTTTGCAAGATGTAGCATTCTGGAGATCAGCTACAAAATATGAATGCACTTAACACTACAGAACTGTGCACTTAAAAATAGTTAAGATTCTAAACTTTATATTATGTGCATTTTACTAAAAAAAAAAAAAGATGGGGAAAGATTTGAACATGTATATGCCTGATCCCACTAGACCCAGGATGACAAGCACATGTTATTTCTCTTGGCAACACTAATCAATTGTTGGTGCCTGCCTGGAGCACTGTCGGGCTGGGGAGAGGGGTGATGGGGGCTGGGGTGGAGAATTAGAGATTTCATGGGATGCCAGCATCCACTGAGACAATTAGACTTATTCATAGCAAGACTGAAAAATCTATACAACGTACTTACAGTTTTTCAGGATTGTTTGCATTGCACACTTCCGCATGGCCATTGCACGCACACCGCCCACCAATGCTGATATCCTTTATGCTGTAATAATACTATGCAACAGAAAACACAATGTGTCCATTTTACTAAGGAGCAATAAAAACTTTCCTTTACTAATCTTTAATGTACATCTATACTGGCCCTGCTTCTCTTTCATCCTGTTATCTTTTTCTTTTTTTTTTTTAATTTTTATTTATTTATTTTTAAAGGGAGGGAGAGAGGAAGAATGAGAGGGAGGGAAACATTAATTGCCCCCAACTAGGGACCTGGCCTGCAATCCAGGCATGTGCCAGACCCTGGAATCAAATTGGCAACCTTTTGGTTTGTAGGACAACACTCAACCCAAAAGCCACAGTTAAGCCTTCCTCAAATCCAAGTGAGCCAGCCACATTTGGATGCAATTTGTTGCACTCCTCAATCAAATTTGATAGCATAATGCTGAATTTGTGCTTTTTTTAAAAATCAAATGCTTCAAGTGCCTGAAGGGAAATTGCCTTGGGAAAGAATCATGCCCTTCAGCCTTTTGGAAAGGGATTAAGTGCTTCCTAGCTTATTTTTAAAATGTAAATCTGGCCCTGGTTGGTGGCACAGTGGATAAGGTGCCGGCCTGCAAACCCAAAGGTCGCTGGTTCGATTGCCCAGCCAGGGCGCATAACCGGGTTGCAAGCCAGGTCTCCAGCCTGATCCATGGCTGGAGGCAGGCGAAAGGCAACCATACATTGATGTCTCTGCCCCTCTTTCTAAAAATAATAAATAAAATATTTAAATAAAAAATAAAATGTAAATCTGGGTTTATCAATTAAACATACTTATTTACCAAAAGTAAATGTTTGAAGAAAAAACTTTGCACCTACTATGTATGCACAGGCTGCATAGAAGGAGAGAATGTGTACCAAGTTGGATCAGATACAGCGCAATGAGACTGGCAGGGGCCATTGGCCATCACTGACGCCTTGCTAGCTCAAGTTAAAAAGGCCAGACACAGAAGTTCAAGCTCCAAAAGACTAGTTACAGCAAGCTTCAGATCTAGCTGAGGATCAGCCCCTAAACCAGGCCACAAACATGGGTGGGCCATCCCATGGACAGGGCGCACCTCCAGTGTGCTGAAGGCCTCTCTGCTTGTGACAGCAGGAGACACTGCCAGCTCCCTGACTTCTCACACTTGGTGGGAGAGGTGCAGGGTTTGGTGAGTAATTTGGGGGTTTAGGAATAGTCTTTCTGCCCATGAAAATTGCCAGGGAGAAAGTCATTGAATTCACAAGGATAAGAGGGATTTGTATCTTTTTGTTGTTGCTGCCCAGATAGGCCATCTTAAAGTGCCCTATTCACTTGATATGGGGGTTCTGTTCTGATTCCTCTTTAAAAACAGTTGCTGCATCTCAGCTTCCTGGCAACATCTTACTTAGTCTGAAGGCGTTCACAGCTTCTCTTGTTGATATGGATAAATTCAGTATTCAAGGAGTTTCTGTGATATGTTGACATTCAGAGGTTTCTGAGCTGATCACCATAGAAATTTCTCTACAACTGTGTTAAGGGCAGCAGCAGCAAGAGGAGCATGTGATCAGCTTTCACCCCACCGCACATATTTTCCTTCATTCAAAAAAGCAACTTAAGCCCTAGCTAGTGGCACAGTGGATAAGGCACCAGCCTGAGAACCCAAAGGTCACTGGTTCGATTCCCATCCAGGGCACATAACCAGGTTGCAAGCCAGGTCTCCAGCCAGGTCCACAGCTGGAGGCAGGTGAAAGGCAACCATACATGGATGTTTCTCTCCCTCTCTGCCTCTCTCCCTTCCCCTCTCTCTAAGAATAATGGATGAAATCTTAAAAAAAAATAAAAAGCAACTTAGATTTGGGAACTTGAGATTATATATTATACACTCCATTAAAAATTACTTAATAGAGAAAACTGTGTTCACTTAAGTGAAAAGAAATACTAATCTTGCAATCCCCCCAAAGTCAAAAGTTTTAAAAATGATGGTGAGGTATAGTTGTAGCTGGACTACAAAACACCTGAGAAATGGAAACAACCTGACCACAGTTCGTCTGAAAGCCCAGCCCCTTACTTGTAAATGCCATCCTCAGATCTGGGACCTTTTCCACATATAGAGCTAAAAATGCTAATAGCACAGGAAATGCAGAAGACAAGCCACCTACACCCAAGACAATAGGACTTTTTGGAAAATCTTTAAAACTGCAGCAAACTGACTTTTCTTTCTTCCTTTCCCAGCTCTCTGATATTACCTACATAAGAAGCCAAGCCCTATATTTCCATTCAACCTTCCAGGTTCTTCATTCTCCACCTTTCTCCACCCTGGTCTTTGCCCTGAGGCTGAACTTTAAGAGCTGAAACAAGGGTCTCTTGCTCTCTGGCTTTCTGCTGGGTTTGGCCAATGGGAAGCACTAGCAGGAAATCAGAGGGAGGGAGAAGAGTGAGCTCAGGATATGTGTTCTGATGGTCCCTTCTATGCCTAGAAGACAGGGATACTGTTCTGACACTAAGAGTGAGAGATGTTCAGACTATACATCTAACATAGTAGGAATGCTAGTCCAGCTCACCAATATCTATATCTCCTCTACCTTGGCTAGATTCCATTACTCAGCCTCCTGGATCTAAGTGGGGCTATACAATCATTACAATTCTTGCCAATGGAAGTGACCTGTGTGGCTGGGAACATGTGGGTCTTCTCTGCCCTCTCTCTCTTTCCTTGTCTACAGACCAGATACAGGGGGTCCAGAGGAGGACTCAGTAGTCCTACAGGCTGCACCTTTAAATTTAAAAAGCCTGGTTCCCTGAATGACTTTGTGGAGCCAGCCCTACCTGCTGAGCACATGAGACTGTCACATGAGCAAAAAATGAACTTTTACTCTGTTGAGCCTCTGAGACCTGGGGACTGTTTGTTATTATATCAGACTAATACCAGGGTGGCTGTCACCCTTTGCCTTTCATCTTCTTTGAATGTAGTAATTTTACCAAAACAAACAAACTTCTAAGTTACATCTAGTATTTCAGACAAAAGCAACTCCTGTGCCTACACTATTACTGGCTGTAAAGATACCTTGAATGAGTTGAAGGCAATTAATTGGATAAGCAAATGAGAGTTTAAAAAGATGTTGTCTAGGCACCTAAAAACATGACTCACCCTCCGAGTGACAGTTGGATCTCGTTGTGCTTTGGAGATGAGGTGTCCAAGAAGGGTGTTGGTTCGGAGAAAACGCAAGCGTATATTTGTTGCCTTGGTGAACTCCCTCAGCGTGTGGGAGAAAGTGTAATTTTTTGCACCTGGACGACGATTTATCAAGGACACCACAACCTAAAATAACAACAGACATATATACATACACATACACACACATGCATGCATGCACACATGCATGATGGAGGAGAAAAAGTCTTTTCATCAAAAGTTACATTTCATCAAAATATAACTTGCTATAGTTATAGCAAGTAACTATAAATAACTCATACAACCCAAAACACTAGGTTTCCTTCAGCCATTAGATGTTTGTAGGTGTCTTGGTTCTTGTTTATGTCTAAAAACATTGCTAGTTCCATCTTCTCTTCAAATTCTAACAATCTTTTCTTAAAACCTGGGTTCTCAGAAAATGCTATCTTTTCCTTTTCAAACCCTCTGATCTATGAGTGTAGTTGTGAAGCTGTAATGCTAGGAAATGTTGAAAGCATAACTTTAAAGTATATTAATCTAAGGAAACAAGTTGTTGTTAAGCTGCATCTAAGAAACAAAGCTAAAGTAATCAAAATCTAAATGATGTTACAAAAGGAAGCTTCTGCATTTCAAGTTGACAGTGAAGGAGATAAAATAGCTATACAAAACCAAGGTTTTATTTTAAAGCTTGAGGTGATGAAGTTCAAGTCACAACCATTTGAGACATGAACCACTCACCACTCATTGCAAGATACTGGATAGAGTATCCAAGCAAGATCTTTCTACCTAAAGAGGAGAAGACAGACAACCTTTAAAAACATTTATTTGAAACACTTCATGCTCATCCTGGCCTCACAATTCCCATAGAATTCCTCTCTGATTTTCCCCACCTCTGTTTTCTCATCTAACAATAAATAGCCTGGCTGATTTCACAAGGGCAAAATGCAACCCAAAAGGCTGACAATTCATTTTTTCCCAACAGATGATGCCCACCCTGTGCAAAGGATCAGGGATTAATGCTGCCACCTTCCCCTCATTTTATTACTCTTCCAGGGATTATGTGTCTGGGAAGCAATGGAAGGGCTTTAATCAGTCACCAGCAACTCACTTTCCAAATACTACAACAGAAATGAGAGTTCAAGATCTTTGGGCCTTGAATCTGGAATCCTGGTCTCCAGAGGAGAATTGGAGCCCTCAAATAGAATTCCCAATGTTAATTATACCTCAATATAAAAAAAAAATTTCCAATCCACCTCATTCTAGGAGTCTTCAATGTGATTCACCATTTAGTCCCAAGTACTGGTTTCCCTCATGATCTATGTTAGATCTCCTTGAAAGTACAAGCTTTACAGTTATGAAAAAGCTCATACCCATGTTCATTTCGGAGTCTTATTTCTCAGTGCCTCCCAAATGTACTTACCTCACCATTTTCCAAAGGTAAAATCCGAGAATATTCAGTAGTACAAAGCACATCATCATCTCGGGTGATGGCCATATTTGCCACCTGCCCAAATTGTTCCAAACAGTCTACTTTAGAATCTAGGAAGAAAACAGTTAATATTATCCAATGAAATACTATCACCTTGATGTAAATCTCTTAAGAAATCTTATGTTTCCTTAAGAAAACACATGAATAGGGAAAGAACACAGAAGCATTTTAGACAAAAGCTTAGAGTGAAGTTTTCACATCATGGAAGAAAATACCAAGCCATTTCAGGCCACTTGACTTTCAAAAGCAATGTTTGGAGATGTGGTTCTAAATTCTCACTCATTAAGCAAGTTACCCTCTAACATTCATGGAAAACCCAGTGCCTTTAAGCAAAATCCCTTCCACCTCAATTCATCACAGTGTTGATCACACTGACATTCTTCATTAGTAAAGAGGACAGGGTCAATGTAAGTTATAAGAAATGCAGGTGCATGAATGAAACTTGGTTCCTAATTCTGCATAAAAGGAAAAGGATTGCAGCTATGGCCCAGTTACATGTACACTGTTACTCCCTAAATAATGGCAAGAACTATTAACATAAAAGGCATTTCAACCTCAGTTCTGCATGTATATACTCACAATTAATGTATGAATGCTTGAGAAATAGGGTTGTTCTAAGGATAACCCAGAAAGTTAAAATTGACCAATCCCTAACTAGTCACATGGAAAGATTAATTTTCTAGTTAAGTCCAAAGTCTTAATCCGATGTAAATAATTAAAGTCCCTTATAGCATGGTAGGCAAGATTACTTACGAGCAAAATATTGCCAAGGTGAGTAGGTGCTCCCGAAGTCTACAGACCTTTCCAAGACCCAAAGATCAGGGCGAGGAGAATTTGCAAATTTGATTAAAATATAGGCCACATGGAAAAGCTGATGAAACAAAGGAGATACAATTATTAAAGTCACCTCATCTATCTACAACCTTGACTGTTTCTATATAACGCTGATTCCCCAATCAAATCAACACATAGCCATACCTCTCCCAAGATCCAGATCCCATTCCTATCTGTCTATTGGACATTTCTACCTGGGTTTAGTTTCTCAAACTTATCATGTCCAAAACCAAAATTATCACTTTTCAAATCTACACATTAATTTTTGTCACATCATAATCATTACCCCTTTGAATTTCAACCAGCCTACACAGCATGTTAAATTCTGTACATTCAGAGAATCTGACGTCAAGCAAGTCATCATCAAGCACCCTCCCCCAACCCAAAACCCTATTTATTTACTAATTTATGATTTAATTGTTACTATGTCCTGGGTATCATGATAAGTACCCCTCAAACATTCTTGTATTTAGGTCTCACAATAACAAGGATGAGGGACCTGTGACTTAAAGGTTAAGTAATGTGCCCACATCTTGCAAGTGTAAAAATCCTGAACCTACATGTATTCTATTCACTGACTGTAAGCTATATACCACAGATCTAATAGATACTTAATAGTTAACCTTTTTCACCTTCGGGGAAATAAATAGTCAGAAAGCTCCAAACATCATTATTTCTAAATATTTGAAGTTTCCATTACAGAGAGCCTGGAGGTGGGAAGCTCTGTTACGCATAATACATCTCAAGGGTTATTTGAATGCAATGGTTTCCTAGAAGTCCACTTTCTGCTACTGAAAATCCAAATAAATGAAATGCCCCAATAGCTCAGAAGACCACTCTGTTTCACTTTATCATGTTCTGAGATAATGTGTGATCACTTTGACACAGCACAGCAAAAATCCCAAATCGAGCCGCAGATGGAGACATATGGTGGCCACTCCACTTGTTAGATGAGCCAGCCACCCATGCCTAAATTAATAAGCCCACTGATTCCAGAAACTCGTCTTCTAGCACCTATCAGACAGCGCAGTCCACTATAAAATGTTTCCCTCCCACCCTGGTTGGTGTAGTTCCGTTGGCTGGAGCATCATCCTATAAACCAGAAGGTCATGGATTGGAGTCCCAGTCAGGGCACATGCCTAGGTTTCAGATGTAAACCATTATTACTTAAAGTAGACTCAAAAGTGCAGAACTTGCGACTAAAATATGTTATTCAAGAGCATTTTATCTATTAACAACAACATACAAATAAATAAGCTGAAGCCCACTGGAATTCAAGAACTCTGAGCTCTATTTTATACTGAGTCATATTTTAGCCTTCTCTGTATAGTTATTCTCACTGTCAGGGATTTTGCTTGTTTGTTTGTTTGGTTGGTTGGTTGGTTTTCATCCGGGGCCTGATTCTCCTTGTATAACTCAGTTTTTCACATTCATGCATTTTTGCTAATCTATGAGAAAATTAGGTAAAACACCCACAAACTAATAAGTAGCCTAAGAACTTGTCTGACAAACCATGCAGGACAATGGAAATTTTATAGTCATGTTCTTCCAAAGCAGAGATTTAACTAACTCAACTTTAATAACCAGCAACCAAGCTATCTGAATCCCCCTCCACTATATTTTTCTAAGATCAATAACTCCTAAAATAAATTGATTTCTACAGGTGACTTACACCATAGTATGCTTCAACAAAATATTTCTCGATGATGAGCTGTCCTAAATCAACTTCCAAATGATGTTATCATCATCTTTCATAAATAATTTCACACCTTCTATAATCTTTCAGTCTCCTCCTCTTGGCCAATCTCTTTCTACCTAAAGAATATTATCATTTTTGACCTGCACTCATAATGGTCTTATCCTACTTTTGCTTGTCATAGCTATTCCTTTCTCCCTCTGTTACATCTTCCTTTTATTTATTTATTGAATTTTATTGTTGTTGTATTACATCCATCCCCTTTTTGCTCCCCTCTGTCCCCCTCCCCACCCACCCATTCCCCCCAAAGTCAATCTGTTACATCTTCCTTAACTTCAGCATCCATGAGTTTTACTGAGGCTACATCAGAGTTTTTCCAGAGGCTAAAATTATCCTTTTGGTAGTGCATGTCTGTAAGGAATAATGATGCTCACTTAAATTAACTCAGTGTATTTTTATTAGTCAGCATATATTTGGTGGGGGTGGGGGATAAAAATGAGCTTTAAGCTCAAGTGTCATTTCAGATCAGCTAGGCCATAGCTTCAATATCTCCTTAGAATTTTCTCTTTGATCAAAAGCTGTCTTTTACTTTCTGAACACTAAAAACCTTAGCATGGTAGTTCTCAAAGGGGGTGATACCACCCTATGGGGTACTTTATTGGTTGTCACAATAGCAAGCCCAATAAAGAGACCATGTATTTCAGAGGCATCAACCTGGACCCTGAGAAATATCACAGCCATTTCTGAGTGAAGAGGTTGCTCTCGGGGTTCTTGGATCTGACTGACACAAGGGAGTGGCACTGCTATGCAGAGCATGGCTGGAGAGGGGCAGTTGTTCACCTTTAGTTGGTGGGACTTCCGAGGATCTGAACACCATCTCCACCTTAAGAATCTTGCTGGGAACAGGAGGTACCTCTACTTTTAAAAGCTTAAGACGCCAGCTTTCCTGGCATCTTTGGTAGATAAGGCAGCGTGGGCATGTGACCTAGACTCCAAAAATCACAAATCGGGTGTCTTCTGCCCGGATTTTGCATTTTGAGCAAATGGTACAAAAAAGGTAGGGACACTAAAGAATTGTTTCTCGCAGCGACAAAGATGGTGACAGCATCTGGCATCTGGGGACAGTGGTTGATCCCAGAGAGGTTATCGGTAACCAGAATCAGGCTCAGGACTGCCTGTGTCATAAGCACCAGCTGTGGCAACCAGGGTTCAGCCATGGCTGTGTCTTCACATGGGACCCGTGGTTCTCACTATGCAGCCTCCCTTGCTTCCACCCATCCTCAAAGGTGACTTGTTCTCTTTCACTGGTAAAATCAGAACTACCGAAAAGAAACTCCTTTGCCTTTCCTTCCCAAATCACCAAGCACATTTGCACATCCTCTCCCCCTTCCCTCTGGTCCAGCAGAGTAAGGAGCCTCTTCTGTTAAAAGCCAATCCCTTCCCCTGTGCTCCGGATCCCATTTCCCTCCTGCCTCTCTTGGATCCTTACCATCAGCTTTTCAATGTCTCTTCCATCCTAAAGAGGAGCCCTCCTTTAGCTCCACCCTAGCTCCTCCCCATCACAGCCGCACATCTTGGAAGGGTGGTGAGCTGGTTCAGCTCCTACCTCCTCACCCCTCACTCCTTCTCACAAATCCTTTGGCTCCCTGAGAGTTCAGCTCTCAGCCCTGTCTCACCTCACTTCACACTCTGCTTTCCTTTTCCACCACTGACTTTCATGTATTGGGTTGGCCAAGAAGTTGATTTGCTTTTTTTCTAGTAGCACTTAGTCATCTTTAACTTCATTTGAAACAATTTTGTTAGATTGCATTATGACAGCTGTCATATTGGTGTGCATTTATTTTTTATGATATTTTATTAATGATGTTATTGCAGTTGTCCTCCACCTTTACCCCCTCTACCCACCACCCCCTACTCCCTCAGGCAATTTCCCTACCATCATTCATGACCATGAGTCATGTATATAAATTCTGTGGTTACTCCATTTTCTATACTGTCCTTTGCACCTCCATGGCTATTCTGTAACTACCTATTTGTCCTTCTTAATTGCCTTACCTCTTTGCCCATTCTCCCTATAGCCCCCTCTCATCTGCCAACCATCAAAACACTCTATGTAGCCATGATTCTCTCTCTGTTCTTCTTGTTTGCTTAGTTTCCTTTTTGGGTTCAATTGTTGATAGATATGTACTTTTTTTTTTACCATATTGTTGTTCATAGTTTTGATCTTCTTTTTCTTAAGTAAGTCCCTTTAACATTTCATATAATAATGGTTTTGTAATGATGAACTCCTTTAGTTTTTCCTTGACTGGAAAGCTCTTTATCTGCCCTTCAATTTTAAATGATAGCTTTGCTGGGTAGAGAAATCTTGGGTGTAGGTCCCTGCTTTTCATGACTTTGAATATTTCTTGCTAATCCCTTCTAGCCTGCAAACTTTCTTTTGAGAAATCAGCTGAAAGTCTTATGGGAATTCCCCTGTAGCTAACTAACTTTTCTCTTGGTGCTTTTAAGATTTTCTCTTTATCTTTAACCTTTGGCATTTTAGTTATGATGTGTATTGGAGCAGGACTCTTTGCATCCCTCTTGTTTGGGACTCCCTGTACTCCCCGGACTTGCATGCCTATTTCCTTCACCAAATTAGAGAAGATTTCTTTCATTATTTTTTCAAATTGATTTTCAATTTCTTCCTTTTTCTCTTCTTCTTATAGCATTCCATAAGATAAGAATGTTGAAGTGTTTGAAGTTGTTCCAGAGGCTGCTTATACTATCCTCATTTTGTGGAGTTGTTTTTTGCTTTCTTATGTTTCAAATCATTGACTTGATTCTCAGCTTCATCCACTCTACTGTTGTTTTCCTGTAAATTATTATTTATTTCAATTAGTGAATCCTTCGTTTCTGAGTGAGTCTTTTTTATGCTGCTGAGGTCCTCACTAAGTTCCTTGATCACTCCTTGTAACGAGTGTTTTGAACTCTGCATTTGATAGATTGCTTATCTCCTTTTCAGTTAGCTCTTTCTCTGGAGTTTTGATCTGTTCTTTCAATTGGGCCATATTTGTGTCCTCATTTTGGCAGCCTCCTTGTGTTTGTTGCTATATATAGGTAGAGCTATTTGTTTGTTTGTTTGTTTGTTTGTTTGTTTTCTCCTGCAAAAGAGGTAGAGCTGTTTTGACTCTATGTCTTGGTAGTGTGGCCTAAATGTGTCCTGTAGGGTCCAGTGGCACAGCCTCCTCTATCACCCAAGCTGGATACTCGAGGTGTGCCTTTCGTGTGGGCTGAGTACACACTTTGGTTGCTGTTAGCAGATCAATGGAAGGGATTTACCCAGGCCAGTGATCTCTTACTATCAATCTCCAACCTCCATGAAGGGTCAGCTGTGCAGGGGCAGGGTGGTGGTGTTCTGAGGTGGTCTGTAGCTATCCACTGGGTATGCTGGCCCTGGGCTTTCCTGAATGGTGCAGGCCAATGTCAGCTCCAAACTGTGTTTTGCCCAGGGCCACCCTGCCTGAGCTACAAAGCAATCTGGGATGACTACTACTTGTGCTTGACTTGGAGATTCTCAGGTGAAGCCAAACTATGAATCTAGGCTGGCTGCTGCCAGGCCTGGGGTTCACTGAGGCCAGCTATTGCTTGTTTGAGAGGATTTAGGAAGTTGTGTAGCATGAGCCAAAACTAGCCATCAAATGGAAAAACAGCTTGGGTGGGCCCATAAATTGGGAGGGGCGGAGTCTCTGGGGATCTCCAATGGCAGGTCAATCACTGTTAGCCAGGTTAATCGATCCTCAAATACGGCACCAGCTTGCTGGCTCTGTGGCCCTGAGAAGAAAGGGTTTAGAAGAGAAATAATGACCTCTGCTTGCTTTGATGCCAGACGCTTCAGTACTTCCCTGTATTCTGCTGGTGTCTTTCCAGAGGCTACCCTAGAGCTAAAGCTCAGAGGGAATGAATCTGAGTAAGTCAGTCCACATGTGGGTTCTTAAAGAGGAACTGCTTGGGGCTTCAGGAGTTTCTTCCACCAATTCAATCTCCACTGATTTTTGCAGCTAGATGTTGTGAGAACTTATGTTCCTGGCACTGGAATCCTGGGATTGGGATCCTGGTGTGGGGCTGGGACTCCTCACTCCTGAGATAGCTCTCCTGAATTTTTATCCACTACACCTGGATGTGGGACGAACCTGTTCCATGTCTGCACCCCTCCTACCAGTCCAGATGGATGTGGTTTCTTTAAATCCGTATTTGTCAGACTTCCATTCAATGTGTTTCTGATGGTTCTGAGTGATGGTTGTTCAATATTTTAGTTGTAATTTTGATGTGGTTTTGCAAAGAGGCAAGCCATGTCTGCCTATGCAGCCATCTTGACCAGAAGTCTCAGTGTGCATTTTTTAAAAACTTACCAACATTGATGAATTTTTGTGTGGCCATTTTAATATTGAAGATGGAAGAAAATAACATTGTTGATACAATTTATCATTTCAAGAAAGGTAAAAACACAACTGAACTGCAAAAATAAAATCCTGAAATTTATGGAGAAGGTACTATGATTGATCAACCATTTCAAAGTGGTTTGTGAAGTTTTGTGCTGGAGATTTCTCACTGGACAATACTCCACAGTTGGGTACACCAATTTTAGTTGATAGCAATCTAATTAAGACATTAATTTAGAACAATCAATGTTATACCATGTGGGAGATAGCCAACATTCAAAATATCCAAATCAATAGTTATTGATGAAAAGGAAAAACATGTTTATTATGGAAAACACAATACTTTGTGGCCATCCCAATATACCTGTAGCCCAGACTCCTCCCATCAACTTCAGACCCATGTTTCCAGCTGTTTACTTAATCTGCACTTTGCATCCACCTCAACTTAACATGACCCAATGGAAGCCTGGTCCCAACACTGTGGTTTAACCTGTAGGTGTCAGTGCAGCCTTCACTCTGGTTAGGTGTATGCATTTTATGCTTCCTGGAGCACTGTGCTTTTCCTTTAAATCACTCATTTCCTCAGGGGGAGGAATTAAACATTCGTGCCTGAAGTGCACATTGCCTTGGGGATAACAGTACATGTGCCTGGTTCTCCCACCTACTCATGAACTGCAATAGGAATACCTTGGCTACATGTAGCTGGAGGCTAGGGTATGGCCTGCACTTTGCCTGGATGAGGGTAATGCGGATAGTTGGCTAAAACCCTAAGAATTGTGATTACTTGGCATAACACGGGACAACTCAGTTACCCATTGCTGTGATGCAGTAGTGAATCCCCAGCTGAATTCTCAGATCTAAACATGAAATGACCTCTTTTATCCCAAAGGCTCTGACTTAAATGCTCTGGCTCCCACAAG
Source organism: Noctilio leporinus (assembly GCA_004026585.1). Classification (NCBI taxonomy): domain Eukaryota; kingdom Metazoa; phylum Chordata; class Mammalia; order Chiroptera; family Noctilionidae; genus Noctilio; species Noctilio leporinus. The sequence goes on along the minus strand of PVIW01006713.1, from coordinate 13,082 downwards.
GACCCCTACCAGGCATCCTTCATAGCACACATATGAAAAGGAGTGATGCTGCAGTGTAGGGGCAGCCTGGGGGTGAAGGGTCAGAGCGGGACGTGGTGAGTGAAGGCAGTTGGGCAGCAGAGTGAAGTGTAGATCAGGCTCCATGCCTGATGGACAATAGAACGGGGTTCTGTGAGCAGCTCAGCAACTTTTGGGAGTCAGATGACTTTGGGTGAGATAATTGAACTTTTCTGAGCCTCAGTTCCTGAAATTCACCTCTGGGCAAGACTCTGTTCATTACAAGAACAGGGGTTCATGTCTGCCCCACAGCCGCTGTGCAGTGGAGCATGAGCCAGGGAAGTGGGCAGGACAGCCAGACAGATCCACCATGGCAGGTATAGGTTAAATGGGGAAACTGGAGAAGAAGCATGCTTCCCTTCTGCCTGGTGATGAAGAATAGGAGGGGGTGGGGGAACACCTTCCATGACTGTAGCAGCCATCCCACTAGAGGCAATTCACCACCTCGTAGGGACTGAGATTTGAGTTTTACAATGGCAGATAGGGTTAATGGCTAGATATTCTAAAAAGAAGGGTGTCTGTGTTTGGAAGGTAGGTGGAGCCCTAAACTTCCATCATCCCCCAACCCACACAACGGCCTGACCCATAGGGCCACTTTCCATAGACCCATCTCTATTTCCCCAACTCTTTTACTCCCTAATCCTCCTTAAGCCTTTCCCCAGTCTGGGGCACCTTTTCTCCCTGCACCCCAGAGGCTACAGTGAGGGAAAGGATTAAATAATGTTTATACTAGTCCATCTTTCAAATGCAGAATATGACAGCTGTTATAGCTACACAAAGGTTTTAAACACATATCTTAGAAGGTCATCCCTATTTGTAATATTTTTTTGGGGGGAAATGCAATATGAGTTCTAAGTTGATAGCAATCAAATTAAGACATTAATTTTGAACAATCAATGATATACCACGTGGGAGATAGCCAACACTGGTGCACACCTCTTTTATGCCTTCTTGCTGGCTGCTACATGACTTCCCCCAAGATAATATTTTATTAAATAAAATAATGTGAAAGGTCATCTCACAATGAGCATACCAGCCCCATAGTTGTCAGAAGCAAGGCAATAGATACACAGAAAGCAAATATGATGAACATTCATAACATAAAGGGCATGAATAAAGAAGACATCAAACTAGATGTTATAGCACATTCATGTAAATTATACACACACTCATATCATATATATGTATGTGTGTACATATATATACTGTATAAAATGATTGAGAGGGCAGGACCTGGAGCTAGAATTGCTGGCTCCAATTTCCAAGCTGTGCAACCTGGGTGATTCCTTTCATCTTTTTGTTCATTACACCCTCATCTGTGAAAAGGAAAACAATTAACAGTACTTAATATTGGAGTTTTTGAAAGGGCCTGATAAAAAGTATCCCTCATCTCTATCTGGTTCTGGTCCAATTGAGAAGACAAAGGAACAAGAATGATGAGAACAAAAGATTGCCTTTATTTCTGGTAGAGTTGATAGTGGAGATCACAGGCTGTGTCTGCTGATGGTGAATGCCAGACTAGATGTCCTGTGCAGGTGGCCCATGTGGCTCTGGCAGGAGAAGCAGAAAAGAGTTCATCTGTGCTTCTGGACATCTGCTCTCAAGGGACAGAGGCAGAGCCATGCATGCCCCATTCTTGAGTCTACATTCACCAGCCAGAAGAAGAGGGGGTGAGAGAGGCCAGGAGCACCATCCAGGTAGAACCCACTGCATGTGGACAGGAATGTTAGCAACCATGCGCCACACAGGGTTGGAGTGAGGGATAAAAGAGTTGAGGCCTAGAGAGCACTGGGCACAGAGCCTGGCAAGTATGAGGATTCAGGTCATGAAAGTGAATGCTCCTCAAGGTCACAAGCCTGTTTCAGGTTAAGTAGCAAAGATATTAGAGAAGGTACACATGAAAGGGGAAGGAACAGGAGTAGGGATCTAGGATGGAGGGAAAAATATAAACATAAAGCAACAGTGGCATATGTCATAATATGCTATGAGCTGAGAAATATAATTAGCTCATCTCTTTGAAGCAGGGATCATAGCTCTGAAATTCTCTAACAATTACTTCCTAACATATTAATACAAAACTAAATGCAAAGCTCTGGCTGGTGGCACAGCGGACAAGGCACCAGCCTGTGAACCCAAAGTTCACTGGTTCAATTCCCAGCCAGAGCACGTAAGGGTTGCAAGCCAGGTCCATAGCTGGAGGCAGATGAAAGACAACCATACATTGATGTCTCTTTCCCTCTCTGCTTCTCTCCCTTCCTCTCTAAGAATAATAAATTTTTAAAATCTTAAAAAAAAAAAACAAAAAACAACTAAATGCATCATTGGACTCCAATAATTACAAAATATACATTGCCACCTGTTCTGGTCAAGTGACTTGGCAAAAATCACAAGGAACAATTGGAAATGTCCATCAGCACCTTCTCAGGTCAGCAGCAGGAGCTCAGGGAGAAAGGAAAACAACATGATCAGGGGGATCCTTCAAAATGCAAACATGTGTGAACACATGCACCCTAGAAAGAGCTACAGCCAGTAATTGAGATTGTTTTTTAGTCATTCTTACTGGCTAAGAGACCAAGGTACATTAACTATCTGACTTACAGGAAAAAAAGATTGCTTCCACTTGAATTGCAATTCAAGTTATGGTATGGTATCCAGAGAATAATAAATCACCCCAAATTTGGGAAAACTTTCTGAGCTTGAAAATATCCATTTGGATGGCTTGCTCTTGCTCCTGCTGGCTACTAAGATCCCAGGTCCTGCTTTACGAGGATCTGTACAGAAAGTATTAAGCCATGAAAATTGGAGGCATTTATTGAAGATACAAGAAACAATGTACATAGGACAGTAACTCCTTAGTCCCCTTTAAAGTAGGCACCTTGGGACCTCACACAGTTCTCTGAATCACCGTCAAGCTGCTCTGTTATATTTTCCTGAATCTCATCAAGTCTAAAATTTCTTTCAGAGGTGATTTTAGTTTTGGACAAAGGCAGAAATCACTGGGTGCCAAACCTGGGCTGTGGGAGGCTCAGTCACCTGAGTGATTTGATGTTTTCCAAAAAACCCTGCATGAGATGTGGGATGCAGGAGCAGGCGCATTGTTGTGATGAAGCTGCCAACCACCAGTTGCCCAGAGCTGTGGCCTTGTGAATCACCTAAATAGTTTCCATGGAGCAGAGCTCAAGCTTAAGGCAAAGTCGGATGCAGATTCATTGCTCCACTTGCTCAGTCATTTTGAATACACCAGCCACACAACACACATGCTCACTCAAGGGCATTTACTGTCCTCAGAGTGAAGTCATCCTTGTTCATGCATGTGCATTCCAGTCCACTCTCCTTGGCTGCCAGGTTACATAGATGTCATGCAAACTGTTCTCATTTTATTCGTAATGATTGAACTTTTTCTGGGCAGACCTCATATATCTCCATAACCTTGTAACCTCTGGCTTCTTTTTTCCTCAGTGTTCTTTTATAGCTAGCAAGACCTTTCCATAAGCCGGCCCAGGGCTGTTCCCTTCTTGAAGCTTCTGGTACAGACAGGGGCACCATGCTAATGGCCACATGGGGCTGTATTTCACCATCACAGTTGGGTCAGAATCTAGGTTTCTGTTTAGTGAGTCTTAGAAGGAAATCCTTGTTTTATTCTCCTCCATTTCAGAGAACAAACGAGGGAAGTTATGTGCACCCAACTTTTGCCCTACACCGAAGGGCTTGAGGACAATTATAGAATCTCACACATTAAAACAGAGCCTGTGTCAATCATGATAGTCTGGTTGCATTGCAGTGGCAATCAACACCAAAAGAGCAGTGCTTTAAAACAATAAACACATTTGTATCTCACCCATGCCACAAGTCTATAAAGGGTGGGCTCTGCTCCAGGTCCTCCTCACAAAGCAACACAAACCAGTGGAACCCCTACTATATGGAACATCACTGAGGCAAGAAGGAAATGTGATTCATCGTGCACCTCACCAGGTCCCAGGGCCAGGCTTTCCATCAAAGAGACAGGGAATCCCAGTGAGCTAGGATCGCAGATATGCTTAGAGGACCCCATTTCATATGGCCCCCCTCTCCAACTAGGTCAGAAATTGATGATGGTAGAAGTTAGAATTGCAGAGTCATTGGGCCTTGCCCCCACCCTACCCACAATGGCTATAGAGGATGAATGTGGCTGAGAGAAGACATGCTCAATTCTGGATGTTTAGCCAAGCAAGGGGGCAAAATGACAGGGCAGTGCTCTCAAACTTAAGTGTGCATTAGAAGCACCTAGGGAGCACACTAACATGCTTAGGATATAATTCAGGAAATACATCTCAGGACATGATTCAGCAAGTTTTAAGTCAGTAGATCGGCAGTGAGGCCTAGAAACAGGGCCAGCTGAAATGTGCAGACTGTGCAAAATTTAGAGCAAAATGAAGATGCACCAGCCCTACTATAAAGGCAGGGGAAAAAGTATCTTTAAAGCTACTAAAATATACTTTTCCCTTTCTTCCAGTTTCTCTCTTGACTTATCATGGTATTTTTGTTTGCTATTTAATGTTGCCTTCCCTTGGGCAAGGGGATTCTTGCTGGGCGAATATACAACCCTGTTACTGCTTATGTATTAGCCAGGCTCCCCCTCCCAAAGGCGGATGGGTTGGCGTAACATAGCATGCCATGTACTGCCTGGGAGCAAGGAGGCCAATCTCCCTTTACCATGGGCCCATTGTCCTAATCCACAAAGACAGGTGACTTCTGAGGGACTTACACCTCTGCACTGAGAGGCACTTGGTACCTGGATGCAGTCTCATCCTTGTCAGGTAGCCTGCCCATCACTCTGCTAGCTTGGGACAGAGTGAAACTACCATACCCCTTCTCTGCATGGTGTGTATGCAGCCAACCCGCCCTGCACCTGCTCCCAGACTGCGGCCGAAGGCAAAGGGCAGCAGGGTGGAGGATTGGAGGGGAAAGAGGGTAGCTGAGAACCTGTCTGGGAAAGACAGTGAGCTCCCTTGTCCCATTGGACTTGCCTTGTAAAACACAAATTCAAACAAAATTATTAAGCATTCTAAGATGACATTAAACCCTAAGCCTAGGTCTCCCTTCTGAGCTCAGCAATTAAAGAGCTAAGTTGGAGAAACACTGACCTATAGACAGTCTCACCCAGAAGTTAGTCATCAAGACAGGTCCCAACACTAAGGAGCAGGACAAAAGGTGGAGACTCTGACAGGGCGCTCTGCCCCAGGCAGGAAGTTGCTCTGTATTCTAGAAGTTGACATTAGGTCCCAGCCACAAACGATAGGATTTCAGTTCATTAGTGAAAAACAAAAATGAAAAATAAAGCAAAACAAAATAAAGAATGTATTTGAAGCTCCAAACCCATGATAGACCAGAAATATTTAACATTTTCGTCTCATAGCACACATAAACTAAGTACTAAAATTTTCTACCAATCTGATAAAAATAAGTATTAATTTGATTCATTCACAGCGGATGGCTATTGTTGTTGGCTGTTGTCATTTTTTTGAATTTGACAAGTTAAAGGAAAGGAGGTCAGTGTCCCTGACTAAATAGTTAGGTATTGCATATTTTGGAATACTGCAACACACCTGTTGAAAATCGCTGTGATCGTCTGAAAGGGGCTACTAACAATTCCCACTTGCCTGGGACTCTCCTGGTTGTAGTATTGAAAACCCTGCATCTCCATCTCTGACAAACAGGGACAGTTGGTCACACAACACTGGGACCTAGTATTGGCCCCAAAACCTTTTTGTCTTTGAAAGACCAATGGAAAGGCCACTTCCTTGGGAAATGCATCCCACGCAGAGGAAATGCCTCCCTCCATGGTGGTTACACTTATCAGACTGTACCCCAATCCTTTATTCATACATCTGACTCCCCAAAGAATGTGAAATCCCAAGAGACAGAGAGAGATCCAATCACAGAAAAGAACGGTAGACAGGACCCCGCTGCTAAGGTGTGATGCAGGGGCCTGATGGCCGCGGGGCATCAAGACAGCCCAAGGCCAGCCAAGTGCTGCTCACTGAGCTAGAAACTCAGGGCTCCTCTGTGATCTGGGCTTCAGTATAGTCCATGGCCTGGGGCTTGACCTGCTGGGATTAGGACCTGAGCTCAAGGAAATGCAGAGTCAAGCAATGGGAAAACTGTGCAGGTGTTTACCATGGCAAGTAAGAGGTGAAAAAGGTGTGGCACCTGCCTTGAAGGATGAGTCAAGTAGAATTATTATAAAATAATAGCAAGGAGAAAGAGGAGGAAAAGAAAAATTAGCAACTTTTGAGGATTTAGAGTGTGCCAGGTACTAATGCTTACACGTTTTTGTAGCCTTTACAAATTACCCCAGTATATTGGTAATATATTCTCTCTACTTCATAGACCCAAAACAACATTTGGAGGAGAGGCAGGACATGTCTACAGCCACATAGCAAGTAGGTAACAAAGCAAGAATTCGAGCCCGCAGCTATCTGATTCCAAAACCTGGGCTCTGATGCAGTCAGTGGTCCCATTGCCATGGACACAGGGCCAGAGAGGGCTGAAGCTGGTGAGTGTGGTCCTTTCCTCAAGGAGCCTTTACTCCCTGAGTGATTCTGCCAGGGCCGGAAGCTACTGCACAGCCTGGTTTTCAGGCCCCCATGTAACCCATGCTCAAGAAAGACAGAAATGGGGTCGGGGGGATTAAAGAGTTGCCTTGCTGTGGGAATAGTCTGCGCCCACAAACTATCTGGCTCAGCCTTTCCCTGCTGCTCACTTTTCAGTGAGGCCTGCTGATGAGTGGGGAGTCCTGTCCTTCCAGCCACTTGCTGCTCAGAATGTGGCCCATGGGCCAGCAATAGTGGTATCACCAGAGAGAGGCTTAGAAATGCAGAATCTACAAGCACACCCACCACCTTCTGCATCAAAGATGTCATTTGAATAGATAATCCAGATGTACATGAAAGCCTGAGAAGCACTGGCCACAATATATGTGCTTTTTCCCACTATGGGTGCATTGCCAGCATCGCTCATTCTCCTACAGAAACTTGGTCTCCAGTGAATTTCAAGTCAATGTATTACCACTCTCAAGAACATTAGCCTTTCCCAGCTTTAGCCTCAGCTAAAGAAAATCCAGGGGTTTTTGAACAGCCTGCTCTACATCCTGAAATTACACCATGCCAACAGCTGCCAAGCCATCTCCATAGAAAGTTTTTCCTGAAATGAACTATATGTCATCTCCATACCATAATTACAGATCAGTTTGGGGGAACAAAATAAATATCTTCAGGTAGCCAAATTACAATCTATTTGTGCATGTCTGTCTTCTACAGGATAGTATATTGAGTAAGAAATTTCAGCCTAGAACATCCTTTATTAAGCCACAGTTCTTCTCCAAAGTAAGCAATATCACTCAACAAGAGCACAAATGATGGCTAGGAAGAGGGACAATGTGGGTGGGAAGGGGTTTTTTGAAAGAATGCCTTGAGGAGACATTATGAGTCATAATGTGAATGCTCAGGATGAATCCCTATATATTTAGAAATAAACCCACTCTCAGCTGTCAACACACATATCATTATCCTACCATCACTGGAAACATTTAGGAGCAAAAGAAAAAAATATCTGGGAATGAAACAGCATAATAACTAATGAAGCCTTGTAATTAAAAAGTATATTTGCTCTAGGGGGGAAATCATATCAAATCAGTTTTAAAAGGAAACAGCTGAGTATTATAAAAGAAAAATTATAACCTGGTGTGCTATTCAGATGGCCTTTGATGCTTGACCATTATGCCTGATGTTGTTAAGAGTTTCTCTGTGACAACCCACTCAAAAAGAAGAAAAATTAAAAACTAAGCCACAGCCAGCTACAAAAGCTTGTTTTCTACAAAATTGCTCAGTACTTTTCAAAATGCCTCAGAAATACCATTTAATACTATAAAATGAGGAATATTTGATATGAATATACAGATCTTTCAGACTTAGGATAACCATAAAGCATGGCAAAATATGTCCTGATAATTTATTCTGAGTGACAACCAAATATATCATAGGACTGGAATAAAAACAATGATACTATCTTATGGTTTCATCAATATGTTGCATGTATTCATCCACATCCTCTTTTCTCTGGAAAAAAAGAAAAAGAAAAATGTGGGAAGGTATTTATAGACGTAAATCTCAAAGGATATTTTAAAAACTGCCATATGAAATGACCAGACATCAAAAGCAAACAAATGAAAGGAGTAGAAGGGCAAGTATCAGTAGGGGTGAAATGTTGAGCCCATAGTGAAGTTTGCTACAACATGCCGGTCATGACGCTCTACACACCTGGCTGGCAGAGCCATAAAACTGCTTTCAGCAGCCAATACAAATAGGAAAACATGACCCCAGCATCCATGTTTTGTTTTGCTTTTTAATGGCCCAAAGAAAAACAACTATGGTCCCTCACAGGGGACACAGTGGAAGGTGATGGACAATATCCTGGGAGAGGACAGCAGTTAGACCCCCATGGGCCACATGAGTTTTATGGAGCCCAAGCTCAGATAGAATGGGAGCAACATGAGCATTACCCTCACACAGCAGCTGAGGCCAGCCCTGTAGCCAGGCTGCCTGGGTGCAAAGGCTCAGTTTACCCCACGCTCACAGAAGACCATGAGTCAGAGGTTATATAACCCTGGGAGGCGCCATAGCACCTCTAAGCTTCAGTTTCCTCTTCAATGAAATGGGGACCTACCTTGTAAGGTTGTAGTGAAGACTAAAGGAGTTAATACTTGAAAGGCACTTAGAACAGTTTCTAGAATAGTCAATTGGTATTAAATTCACCTGATAGCTACCATAGTAACACTTAGGTTCTTTAATTCTAAATTGTTCATCTTGTGACGTAAGATTTTATTTACCTTATTTCATCTTGTGAAGTAGACGTTGAAGAATTTGCTAAGAATTTCGACCTTATCTACCACAAAGAACAATACACCTTCTTCCTACCACCCATTTTTCTAAGTGTTTAAATACTCTAACTATAAATGGCCAAAAGTCCAACCGTTTCATTATGTTTCAAGTTGTAAGTGATAAATACCTTCCTATCTATTGCATATGTTTGGCTTTTGGTGTGTAAGGGATAGATATAAATTGGGTATAATTAAGGAACTCTGTATACTCCTTCATTTATACATTAAACATACATTTACTGAATTATTTCTACATGCCAGTCATTCTTCTAGGTGTTGGAGATACAGAAAGAAACAGAATGCTGTTTCCTACTTCATCATCATAATTCATTTGGGCCCTCTTTCATGCTAATAATCTATGTGCTTTTTAAAATTTTCCACTTAGTCACCTCTTCAATATTTCCTTTTATTCTTTCTCAGATGACAACTGGGGGGATGTGGGGACGTTTCCAACAGTTGGAAAGCATCCTTTGCAAGTCGGAATGCCCCAGGTAGGGACAGATGACTTACTAGAACACAGTGGTTAAGGAGCATCTGCTAAAACAGCTACTTACAAAGGACAGACAGGGGATGGGGGAGCCTTCTCATGATGGAGAAGCACCTCTGGGCTAAGGACACCTGACAGCCTTTCCCACCTGAAGGGCAAGAAGAGGGAACAGAGGCTGAAGCCAGGTGGGGTGGGAGCTGTGAAAGCCAGTTAGCTGCCAAGAGCCTTTTGCTAAAACTGAGACACTGAACTCCATAGGGGAAGAGATGCCCAGTCTTGCTTCCCCCTCTCCCTCCCCCGCCCCCGCCCCGAGCTGAGCACCTGCACATGCCTCTCACATGCCAAACTCTGCCACAAGCCCAGGGGTGGGGGGAGCCTGTGTGTCCTGCCCAGAAGGTCGGCTGCCATGGGCATTAACAGGATGGAAGTGGATAAAGACAGGGAAGGAAACTATTTGGGCCATAAGAGGGCTTGAGGCTATGCTCTTAAACAAGTAACTTGACCTGCACAAACAAAGCTAAGCCAGGGAAGAGGCTTGAGGTCTTAGAAACAAGAGGTAGACTTTTCAGGATGGGACGCAATGGACATCGGTTAGTTCGAAGAAAAGCTACCATGCGCCATCTGAAGCAGCTACTTGGTGCAATGTGTGGACTGTTTGCTCCTCGTCCACCATGAAACAAGGACAGACAATGAGGGTAAGTAAGCTTTCCGAACCTTTATAACCATTTGAAAGAACAAGCGAATCTAACTTTTTTTATTGAGGTTTGTATTTTGTATGCCTTTGGGTTTTGTTTTTCACTTCATTTTTCAAAGAATTCATTTGTATTATACTTTACAAAGATTCTGGTCTGTGGCAGATGAGGAATGTAACAGATGGTTTGAGCAACACTGCTAGAATCTTAACGTGCAAGTGGTCCTGGTGGGGGGACTGAAAATACAGGTTCTGATTGTCAATAGGTTCAGGTTGGGACCCAGATTTTGCATTTCCAACCAGCTCCCAGGGGAGGCCAGTGCAGCTGATTCAAAGGCCACAGCCTGCGCAGCAAGAATAAGAGCTGCCAGGCAGAAAGCCCACAGGGTTTGGGGGACCAGGATGTGAATGCACCCTTGGGTTGGGAGGTAGTTTGTGTAGCTTTGGGGAAAAGTAAGAGGCCAGCAGCATGTGGGCTGGAAGAAATGAATCAAGGAAGGAAGGAAGAAATGAAGGAAGGAACAAACGAACGAACAAAGGGAGGAGGGAGGAATGAAGAGGGGAAGAAAGGGCAGTGTTCAAGACTGAGTAGCTAGAAAAGTAATAAAACAGAAAGTTTAAGCGGGCTTGTGTGAAAGCCATAGCAACCTACTAACAGGGACAAGCTGGGGCAGCCCAGGCAAGGTGTTAGACCCACCTATCTAAATACCAGGCCCTTTCAGGTCCAGCCCTGCCCAGGCCTGAGCAGTGTTGAGGCCATGCCCTCGCCCTGAAATGCAAGAATTTGCAAAGCTGATGTGCTCAGCTCCCTGCCTTCCTCTCCTTCCACAGTCAGGAGGCTGCACTTGGCTTTCCTGAGCTCTGCCTCCCCTGGCCAGGTCCTGCACCCTTTCTCTCACCCTAAAGCTAACTACCCCACTTCTCTGTCCACCTGGACATCTGATTAGAGACAGCAACCTGAATGCATATTGCTGGGCCATCCTGTACAGGCAATTCAGATCCTAAAGCAGGAAGAAAGCTCTCCATCTCCTGACTCCTGGCTGCACAGCCCTGGCCTACCCTTCCATCTTGAGAAGCATACCTGGGACACTGTACGCTTACAGTGCAGTGCTAGGCACAGTGGGAGTCAGCTGAGCTAGGAGGATTGTAAGAGGTAGGGTACAAAACTAAATGTTCCATCTGGTTGTTCTGCAACGTTGGGAAACTCTAAAGGTAAGCAATCCCATCAATCAAAGGTGTGTAAAGCATTTGGAACTGTGTGTCACACATGACACATTGAATCGGGGACACCTAAGCTATAGAATGTTTTTTTTGTTTGTTTGTTTGTTTTTTTAAAGATTTTTATTATTTTTCAGAGAGAGGGGAAGGGAGAGAGGCAGAAAGGGAAAGAAACATCAATGTATGGTTGCCTTTCACCTGCCTCCAGCTACAGACCTGGCTGGAGACCTGGCTTGCAACCTGGTTATGTGCCCTGGCTGGGAATCGAACCAGCAACTTTTGGGTTCCCAGGCTGGTGCCTTATCCACTGTGCCACCAGCCAGGGTGAGCTATAGAATGTTTACATCCATGATTTGAGAGCCAAAGAGGGGAGAGCAAATAAATCAGGAGCTGGCTCTTGATTGAGAGACAAGGAGCATGACGCATCTGTACCTACAGGCTACATGACCAACGTGAACTTTAAGCAGAAAAGTAGCAGGAACTACCAGAGGGGATGTGGGGAATAAAATCCAGCCCTCTGGTCTGGAGAGAGATGCGGAAGTCCTGGGGAGACAGGCTGCTCACACTGCCTGCATCAGAGGCCCCCTCGGGCCAGGGCTAGTGGTATAGCTGTAGCCAGGCAGAAAGACTTGTCCTGGTGGAACCTGGGCTCCTTTGGGAGTCCTGACATTCCCAACTGGCCCAGCCAACCATGGCTCTGGGAATAGAAGGGACAACTAGGGACACCCATCCTGAAGGCTGGCAGTGACCACAGAAAAGGTGGTGGTTTGATTTGGTTTTAGTCTTTCCTTAAGGGAATGTAATGGAAGAATGGAAAGTGAAAAAGCAGAAGTAAAGGGAATCATAGAAATGAGAAAAGGGAAAGAAGAAGTGTCTGGAAGGAAAGAATAAAGAGTCTGATGATGTAGAAAGGCTCCAGGGTCACTGGGTGGAAGAAGGGGAAGATGTGAGCACCCTGGGATACAGTGGGTAGAGGAGAGGAGGCAGCGGGTGAGGACCCTGAGTCTACATTTAACTTAAGACTCTCATCGGAACCTGTGAAGAATTCATGAAATTTGATTTTTCTTTATATATGCTTGCCATTAATAGACTAGAAGAATTACCATGAGTTAAAACCCAAATATGCCTAAAATCACAAAAGTTTCACAAGGGAAGAAACATAAAATAGTTTTCAAGATAAGCTAAGGATAAAATAGGCTTTTTTTTTTTTTTTTTTTTAAAGGCAATTTCTATTTACTGGGCATTTCTCTGATTCTGCTGCAGGCTAACCTTGTTCCAAGATGAAATAGTCAGAAGTTTGTCTTGGGAGAGGGAGGGCGAGTGAACAGAGGCCACCTGAAAAGTTCTATGTAAGCTTTTCAATCAATATCTCAAATCCACCAGAAACAATTATTTCCTTTTGTCCTCTCTGCATTGAACTCCTTTTTCCCCCAAAGGAAAATTTTTTCCAATGAATTTTATTGTCTTTCTAACTCTGATAGTAATATATGCTCATTTTAAAAAATACAGACTTGAATTCTATATAGCAGAAAGAAAGAAGGAACTTGTACCCTTTGCAACAACATGGATGGAACTGGAGAGTATTATGCTTAGTGAAATAAGCCAGTCAGTGAAGGACAAATATCATATGATCTCACCCATTACGGGACAATAATGAGCAAAACTAACAACAAGCAAAACAGAACCAAGTATATGAATACAAGGAATAAGCC
>PVIW01006712.1:68810-83047 GCA_004026585.1 Noctilio leporinus | reverse complement strand
TTTTTTTTTTTTTTTTTTTTTTTTTTTTTTTTTTTTTTTTTTTTTTTTTTTTTTTTTTTTTTTTTTTTTTTTTTTTTTTTTTTTTTTTTTTTTTTTTTTTTTTTTTTTTTTTTTTTTTTTTTTTTTTTTTTTTTTTTTTTTTTTTTTTTTTTTTTTTTTTTTTTTTTTTTTTTTTTTTTTTTTTTTTTTTTTTTTTGGTTTGTTTGTTTGTTTTGAATTCTTGTTTCTTCATTCTTTTCTGGTCAAATGTTTATTTCTTCTTTATGTTCCACATCATTGATTTGAACCTTGGCTTCCTTCCCTTCACTGTTGGTTCCCTGTGGATTGTTCTTTATTTCACTTACTGTAGCTTTCATTTCTTCCCTTAGCTTTTGCCATACCCATTGAGTTCTCTGAGCATCCTTATCATTTATGCTTTGAACTCTGCATCTGATAGGTTTTCTATCTCCATTTCATTTAGTTCTTTTTCTGGGTTTTATTTCTGTTCTTTTGTTTGGACCATATTTCTTTGTCTTTTCAATTTGGCAGCCTCCCTGTGTTTGTTTCTTTATATTAGGTAGAATGGCTTTGACTCCCTTGGTGCACCTGTTAAGTTGTATGTCATGGAATATTAAGTATTTGCCACTGTGGGGCAACCCATGTCACTGCTTTGTGGCTTTTTATGTGGGGGAGGGGCTGAAAAGGGGACAGTGCAGCTACCCTCTTGCTGGAGGCTTGCTCAGTGCTTGCCCCATTTCAAGTCACTTCACCACTTTCCTATATGTGACTGGCACTTTTCTAGCCATTGGCCTGGTGGTGGTTCCAGGATGGGTGGATTTGTATACATTCTAGGACCATGTGGGCCCTTAAACAGACTCTCCTAAAAAACCAGCAGTTTCTTCTGCTGCCCCAACACCCACTGGGGTTTTTTTTTGTTTGTGGTTTTTTGGTTTTTTTTTTTGTAAGTTTCTGTAGAACTTTACTGTTTCTTCAGTGAACATCCACTGGCTTTTATAGCCAGAAGTAGTGCGGCTTCTGGTGCTGGAACCCTGGGCTGTGTGGTCTGGCCAGGGGGTGGGATTGCTCACTCACAAGGTATCCTTTTCTATTTTTATCCACCACACATGAATGTGGCACCACCCGTTCTGCCAGCCACCTCCCCCACTGCACCACACTGCGTCCAGTCTGCATCAGCTCCCCGTCTCGCCTGGATGAATATGTCTTCTTTAAGTCCTTATTTGTCGGACTTCCATACTGTACAATTTTCCTAGCAGTTCTGGGTGTTTTTAGTTTTGAGGTTAGTTTGCTCCTTCTTATGGTTACGCAAGAAGGCAAACTGCGTCTCTCTACATACACCTCCATCTTGATTGGAAGTCCTATAGTTTTACTTTTAAATTGTGTTTATTAGTTAATTTTATGTTCTGTATATTTAACCACAATTACTTTGCAGGCTGTGAACTCTCCAAATATGGCCACAATTCAGTCATATCACAGAGGTGGCACAGTGTGCCTTGATCATTGGTCTACTGGCCACTGAGATGACCATGGTAAAGATGTAAGATGAAATGCTAGGCCTTGCTCTGAGTGACCAAGTGACTGGGGTGGTATCTGCAGTTTTGTTTTCTGCAGTTTCAGTTATTTGCATTAAACCATGGCTCAAAAATATTACATGCAAAATTTTAGAGAAAAGATTCATAAATTTTAAATTGTGCACCTTTTTGAGTAGTGGGATGAAATCTCACACTATCTAGCTCTGTCCTGCCTGAATGTCCTACATGAATCCTCATAGTATACATTACCCTCCTAGTAGTCACTTAGTAGGGCCGTCAGTTATTAGGACTTACTGTGACAATATCACAGTGCTTGAGCTTATTTTATTTAATAATAACCCTTTTGTTACAGTATATTGTAAAAAAATAGGTTTTATTATAGTATATTGCGATAATTGTTCTATTTTATTAGTAGTTGTTAATCTGTCACTGTGCCTAAGTTAGAAATTAAACTTTACCATAAGTATGTATGTATAGAGAAAAATATGGCATATATAGGGTTTGGTACTGACTGCGGTTTCAGGCATCTGCTGGGGATCCTGGAAGACATTCCTGAGGGTAAGGAGAGATGGCTCGATTGAGCAGCAGGGGGTCCGCTCAGGAGCCTTCCAGGTTACTCCCGTCTGCCAAAAGTTACTGCGCCTAACTCTGTAAACATCCAGTACTGTCATCTTACTGGCAAGAAAGAATTAAGACCTTGTATCTCCTAGGATCCTGGGGAGGCGATCAGCATCTTATGAAATGGAAAAACTAGCCAGTTCCTAGTTTTGGATCTCAGCTGAGTCATGGCACCTGTAGCAGGGTGCCTGACCCCTTTTCCCCTGGCAGCTGTTGCTGATTTGCCAAGTGAGATTATGTGTACCTTCCTAAAAGGCATGTGGCCTTGACATACGATCTTCAGTGCTTTGAATTTTATTTTAAATTTTAAATAAGATATGGCTAATGAAATTAGAATCAATTACTTGTCCCTGCCATTTCGAGAGATCTTTTTCTGTACACAAAGACTCTAGGCGTAATGGTATGATGTACCTTATGTGTGCCAGGTGTACAGTATCCTCTTTTATTTTAATCCTTGTAACAAATCATACTCATCCATTCATTTAACAAATATTTATTAAGGAACCTACCATGCGCCAAGCATGGTTCTAGACATTGATGAATATATAGCAGTAAATAAAACATGCACAAGGCCCTGACCTCGCAGAATTTAGATTCTCATGAGAAGAGAAACAACAAACAAAATGCATGTGCAAAATATGCACTGTTAGTAGTAAGTGCTATGGATAAAAATATATTAGGAAAGGGGAATAAAGAGTTTGAGAGTAGTTACAATTTTAAATAGAATGATCAGGGGAAAATTTGTTGAGAAGATTGTTCTTGAGCAAAGACGTGATGGAGGTGAGGGGGAAAACATTAATAAAGGCCCTGTGGTAGTGGTGTCCTTGACATGTTGCAAGAAAAGCAAAGTGACCCACGTGTGTGGAGTGGAGTGGAGTAAGAGGGTAAGAGATAGAGATCCAGACTGTGTAAAGCCTTGTTGGCTTTTGTGTAAGAAGATTGACTTACTCTCAAACAGGGAAAATTTTAAGCAGAAAAATGACTTAGATATTACTTATATTAAATTTTTTTTTTTTTTAAGATTTTACTCACCATTTCTAGAGAGAAAGGAAGGGAGAGAGGAAGAAAGGGAGAGAAACATCAATGTATGGTTGCCTTTCACCTGCCTCCAGCCACAGACCTGGCTGGAGACCTGGCTTGCAACCTGGTAATGTGCCCTGACTGGGAATCGAACCAACCACCTTTGTGTTCACAGGCTGGCACCTATCCACTGAGCCACCATCCAGAGCAACATGAAAAATTTTTTTGCAGCTTTATTGATTTATGATTGAAGTATAACATATAATAAAATGTACATGTTTAACACCTGTAATTTGATGAGGATTGGTTTGCCAAAGGCATACATCTGTGAAACCATTAACATAATCAAGATAATGAATATATCTGTAACTCCCAAAAGTTCCCTCATGCCTTTTCATAATCCCTTCCCCCCTCCCATCTGGCAGTCACTAATCTGCTGTCTGTCACTATAGGTTAGTTAGCATTTTCTTGAATTTTATATGAATGGAGTTGTTCAGAATGTTCTCTTTTATGCCTGGCTTCTTGCTTTCAGCATTATTTTGAGATTCATCATTGTGTGAATCAATAGTTAATCCTTTTTATTATTGCTATATAGAATTCCATTGTATAGACATATTATGATTTATCATTCACCTGTCAGTGAACATTTGAGGTGGTTTCTAATTTTTAGCTGTCACAAAGAATAAACAGCATATTGTTGGGTTCTGCTTTTTAATCCAACCTGACAATCTCTTCCTTAATTGAATATGCATTTATGACACATTTTATGTGATTATTGGCATAATTGGGTTTTAATGCATTAACTTGCTATTTGTTTTCTACTTGACCCAACTGTACTTACTCTCCTTTTGTTATTTTTCTGTCTTCTTTTGGAATGGTATTTTTTTTTTAAGATTTTATGTATTTATTTTTAGAGAGAGGAGGAGAGGGAAAGAAAAGGAAAGAAACATCACTGTGTGGTTGCCTGTCATGTGCCCCAAATGGGGACCTGGCCTTCGACACCGGCATGTGCCCTGACCAGGAATCAAACCTTCGACCCTTTGGTTTGCAAGTGAGCACTCAGTCCACTAAGCCACACCAGCCAGGGCTGGAATGATTATTTTTTATGATTTCATTTTCTTTTGTTGGCTTATTACCTATACTTACTCATTTTTCTTTTTCAGCAGTTTCATTAGTGTTTATAATATAAAATTTTAACTTGTCACAGTTTACCTTTAAGTAAAATTATACCACTTAACACTTAATATAAGTATATTTCCGTTCTAAATCCCCTACCTACCTCCAGCCTTGGTGTTTAGGCTCTCCTACATTTTGTACCTACATTTTATTATAATAAATTATTATGTTTTCTTTAAAGTTTTATTATCCTTTAAAGAGATTTTAAAAGTAAAAATAAATGATGTATATTTACTTGCATGTTACCAGTTTTTGTGCTTTTTATAGATTTAGCTTTCTACCTGGTATTATGTTCCTTCCACCCGAAGCACTTCCTTTAACATTTATTCTAGTACAAGTCTACTGATCATGAATCACTTCAGCTTTTGTATGTCTGAAAACGTATTTTGACTACCTTTTTGAAGGATATTTCTGCTTGGTGTTGAATCCTGGCTTCAGTGCTGTAAGATGCGCCTTCTCACTTGCAGGGAGAAGTGTGTTGCCATTAGCTTTGCTCTTCTGGGTGTTACGTAATTTTTCTGTCTGGCCTCTCTTGAAATTTTTATCACTGGTTTTAAGTAATTTGATTATGATGTGCTTTGGTGAACTTTTCTTCATATTTCTTATGCATGGGGTTCATTAAACCTTTTGGATCTGCAAGCATAATTATCATAAAATTTGGAAAATTTCCAACAATTAGTTCTTCAGATATTTTTCCTTTCTCTCCTTTCCTTCTTTATGGGACTCTGATTTCATGTCTACTCTTCTTGAAGTTGTCCCGCACAGCTCACTGTGGCTGTTGCCATAAATTTTTTTCTTTTTCATTTTGCGGAGTTTCTCTGGCTATGTCTAAATGCACTAACCTTGTCTTCTGCACTACCTCATCTCCTGCTGGTGCCATCCACTTCAATTTTCATCTGAGACTTTTAACCTTTAGGAGGTCTTATTTGGCTTTTTAAAAATATGATCCATTATCTCTCTTTAATGTGCTCACACTTTCCTATATCTTATTGAAAATACAGAATATAGTTACAGTAAGAATTTTAATGCTGCCTTGGTACGTTGGCTTCGGAACTCATCAAACCCTGTACTCATTGCATTTTGACAAGAAAAAAATGTTTTAGCACTCGGCGCTTACTCGGGACTCATTGCACTTGCTAGAACTTGTATGAGTCATGATACTGCCCTGCAAGAGAAGAAGTATCACTGTTCTATACTTGTTGGTTTCTGCACTCATCATGAGTTCCAGAATGAATTAGTGACGAGTACCAAGGTACCATTGTATTTTAAAGATGTAATCCACAGAATTTGCTGGTTGTTTTGGATGTTGGTGTGAAAAAGGGAGAAGTCTCAATAAAGATTCATAGGTTTTTGCCAAGCTTCTTATGAATGATATTACCATGTAATGAAATAGATACAACTTAGGGAAGAGTAACAGGTTTTTAGAGAGAAATTTGAGCTCTGTTTTGGAAATGTTAGTTTCAAGGTGCCTTTTAGACATCCAGTAGAATGTCAATAGACATTTGGATATATGAATGTTGCATTCAGGAGGGAGCACTGAATTAGTAATACTAAGCTGGGTATCATCGGCATTGTAGACTTAAAGCTATGAAATTGGAAAAATTATTTAGGGAATGAGTATAGGGAGAGAAGAAAAGATATTTTTGATCTGAGCCTTAGGGAACTAAGTGATTTAAAGGTCAGGAAGAGAAGGAACTAACAAAGGAGAATGAAAAATGAGCTGCTAGAGAGATAGGAGGAAATTACTATGTCCTAGGAGCTAAATGAAGAAGTATCTCAAGAAGAGTTAGGCAGATATATTAGATTGAACAGAAGAAGCTAAACAGACAAAAATGCATAATGCATAATTCTACTTACAGGAAACTTAGCTAAACAAAATTAATATATGGTGATGGAAAAAAGTGGCTGGGGCACAAGGTGTTGCAGGAAAAGGGCACACGGGAACTTTCTACTATAGTTATTCTGTCTCTTATTTGGTATGTTGCTATGTGGATACATATAATTGTTAAGGCTCATTGAACAGAACACTTAAGATCTGTGTATCTTATTGACTGTAAGTTATATTCCAATATTTTTTAGAAAGGTAATTAAAACTTTCAAATGATGGTGAGAGGTTATATAAGATGAGGACTGAGAATTGACAGTGGTGACCTTGAAAGCAGTGGTTTCAGTGACAAGATGGGGATGACTGTTTAGAGTGAGCTAAAAAGAGAATGGGAAACAAAGCTGTGAAGGTGACAGGTACAGAACTGCAACATGAAGGTTTTCCTGAGCAAGGAAGAAAATAAATGATCAAGGTGGGGGAGGTTGATGAAGGTTTTTATTTTGTTAAGCTGGAAGAAATCACAGCATGTTACGATGATGATGAAAATGATCCAGTAGAAAGTGGAAATTCATGGCATAGGAGAGAGAAGGCAGTGCAGATGCAGACTTCTTGAATAGGGAAGTTGACTTTGACAGGAGCATGGTCTTTCATTCTGCTGTTGCAGATGAGAAAGTTTATGGATATAGATTTAGGCCAATAATTCTTACAGAGGAATATGTAGTACCTCTGAGTGAGTGTGTGTGTATGTGTGTGAGTGTGTGTGTGTGAGTGTGTGGTGTGTTTCTTTTTACTCTCAGTAAAAAAAAGCAAGGTCAGCAGATGGGGGTGAGATTTGGGGAAGGAGTGCTAGAGGTTTGGGGTTTGGGGAGATGTGAATTAGTTACCTCAGAGAATGAGTACACATGCAAGTGTGCACATTGCCTAGGTAAGTGTTGTATGGTTGACAAGACTCACTTGATGTTTCTCATCATACTGGCTGGTATCTCTTTATGATTTGACATTTTTCTTGTCACCTTCAGCTACCCAAGTGCAGTTGCAAAATAGATGGAAAGTTGGGTTTAAAAGGGATTTCACCAGGACTTAGGTGGGGGATAGCAAGGTATCTCCCTTGCTAGAATTTAAAATGAATGTTGAGAGAAAAAAATTGAAAATAAAAGAAGTTTACTGTTGACAGACTGAGTTCAGGGAGGCATAATATTTTCTTTTTTTTTTTTTTTTTTTAAGATCAAGGAGTAGAGGGAGGCTGTTAAGTTAGAGAATGGAAGTCTTGGACATTTGATGGTGACTGAGGTGATGGGGTGGTGCTCATGATTAGGCTAGCTATGATGGTTTCTTTGGGAAAAATACTTAGCATTTCTCGTCATCTTGTTCTTGAAATTGATCTTAATCTTTCCAGTGATTTCTCACCACATTTCCAATAGCTCTTGATCATAGTCTACCATCCCTGTAGAGTCTGGTTGTGGCCTACTTCTATAGCTTCTATAAAATCTTTCCCTTCCATTCTCCCCTCCTACCACCTACTTGACTTCTGTTATTTCTTGAACATTCTCTCTTTCTCTCTTTTCATAGCACTATTCAATTCAGTTTGAGGATAGAGACTTTCTCTTTACTCTTTACCTTCTGCACTTAGAACAATGCCTGTGCTTAGTAGATGTTTAGTAAATATTTGTTCAGATGATATAAGTGACAGGCTTCCCTAAGACCTTTAAAAGCTTAACTGACTTTCAAATAAATGTACATAAACTTTTCAGCAGCAGGTGTAGCATGAAATGGCTTTCCATCATGATCTGGTTTACTCTAACCACAGGAAAAAGCCTCAGGCATTAACATGTAATGAAAAAACAACTTTAAGGAACCCGGGCCTGTTTTGAAATTTATGGTGAGATGAGAATATTAATTAATGGACTAAGCAGTTTAAAAGAAAGAAACTTCATAGACTAAGTTAATTGTTTTGTTTTATGGCCAGAAGAACATTAATTCTTAAGAAATATGAGAATATTTGACATGTGATTTTATTTGCTAAATCAAATTTGCAGTGGTTATTCTTCATTAGATACCATTTACCAAATGATTGTTACCCTCAGGGAGCTCCTTGTGTCTTCTTGGGATGGAAAAGCCAAAATGGCAGTGGAAATACAAAATAAAAGTTAAACAGTAACAAAAGTTATTCCAAAGTGGAATACAGTGAATTAAATTTCACTGGTGCAAATAGTAATTGCAAACCCAGTGTAAAACCATATACTGTTTAAGCCCATGGAATGGTATCATTCTTTTGTTCCTCAGTAGCCATTTAAGGTCTGTGGGCCCTGTTATAACTTACATTTGTGCTTTCGTTGCAGTTGTCGGACAAGTAACCGTAAGAGTTTGATTGTGACCTCTAGCACGTCACCTACACTACCGCGGCCGCAGTCACCACTCCATAGCCACACAGGTGAGTGCTTGAAGGTTAACAAAGGTGGAATGAAAGATGCCCAGTGGCTTTTCTCTTCTCACCTTGTGCAGATCAGCACATTACATTGCCACTTCATTTTGCTCACTGAAACACATGCTTTCTATGGGAGGATGTGTTCAGTCTGGTTTTGATTTAGTTGTTTTTTGCCTTGACCTGTCCGTATTTCTTTGGATCTTGGGGCTAAGTATGTATCCTGAGACCATAGTCTCTGTTCTAGTGTGTTATGGCTGCAATATTCCAAGGTGGAATACAGTGAATTATAATAATATTTTATTAACATGTAATTAATAAAATTAATTACATGTTAATGCCTGAGGCTTTTTCCTGTGGTTAGAGTAAACCAGATCATGAACAGTACAATGAAATTGAACAGTACATACTGCAGTTTGGCAATATTGCAGTATGGGGCAATGTGATAAGGGCTCCATTAACGTTTTGTTCTACCATGCCCAAGGATTAAAGCTCACAGGGATCATTTTCTGCCTAATGGGACTTCTGATAATTCCCTTTGTTAGAACAGGAATCAACAAAAGTGAGAGAAATATTTGTTTCATGCTGACATTGATTTTGCATACTAGAATGGAAGAAAATGACCTCATGGATTCAGACTGCCCCATATGGGCTTCTCCAGGCAGTGCAAGGACTGATTTACCTGTCTCTGGCTGAGGAATCTATAAAAATTATGAGGCAGAAGACCTCATTTGAGTTAGCCGTGTATTTTGCTCTAGGATTCATTCTTGGATCCCAGAGGAGCCAGATGAGGCCACTTCGCTTGGTTGAAAGGATTACTGCACGGCTATACTGTTCATTGCTACAGTATTTGCAGTGGAAAGTTCCAGACCTAGGTGTAATGGACGTGGAGCAGGCTTGCACCCACCAGAAGCCATTCAGAGCTGGCTGCGTGGGTTTAGTGAGCCACGGGGCTTGTCTGTCTTTGGGCAGTAAAAGAGTACCAAAGCAGTGAAACAAAGCCGGGTGTGTTCCACTTGCGTTTGTCTCTTTGCTCACAGTTCACTGTGCCTTGGGAAGGAGAAAGTGAGGGTTCATATGGCGAGTTGTTTGAGCACCTTGAGAGTCTGGTGATTCTGAAATTGATTGTTGTCCTTGATAGAAGGGTCTCACTTTACTAGGCCCAGATCCAGCTATTCAGTGTGCTCATGGCCCTTTTCCAAGAATCAATTAAACTCTCAAATACTAACACTTACATTAGAAGACACTACCAAGAGCACAGGAAGCTCCAGGGAATTGAAGACATACTTGGCCTTCAAAGCAAAGATCTTACTGTGCTTAGGTACTTAGCCCCCAAAATTGATTGGGTTTTATATTAGCTCAGATAGCACATTCTATGCTGGAACTTTGTGAAAACTCAGTGTATATTTAACCTGGCCTTTTCATCATATAGAAGTAAATTTAGCATTTCTAGACCTTGGACATAGTTTCCCAACTGTAATATGAGTACTGGGCAGTAACTGCTGGCTCCTCTCTGAGATGATTATCTCTCTATTTAGACTCCTGGCAGTGACAGTTTAGGACTAAATCTTCCCTACTCAAGTGGCTTTGATTGAGGACATCATCTGGCCTTTTTAGCCTGCCTGGGTCTGTGGACTGTAGCTTTAATATCTGTAACATACCTAGCTATTATCATCATAAATGTTAGCTCTCATTATTATCTCTTGTCAGATTACTGCTGAAAATCTAGGCAGACCTCAGATCCAGGGAGGAAGAATTGATTTAAAAGCCCAGTCCATGGTCATAGACTTACCCAGCTGGTGAGAAAGGCAGCACTGATTTTTCCATACAGATCAAACATTGCATCAGATTATATCTTTAAATCTTATCTACCCTAATATTTGGGCCTGCAAAATGTTTAAAGACTTTAATTTCGCTGTAAAGTCTGGAATCTGTTGAATAATATGAGACCTATTGATTTGAAACTAGGTCCATTTATTTCATACAGTTCCATTCAGTATTAAATATTTACTACATATAAGTAAATTTACAAATACAGTAAGTCAGTTCAGGAGGTGCTTAGCCATTCTGGAAATGCAATGTTTCTAGTTCATTATTTTATTTTTTAAATTAATAAACTTTGCTTTATGAGTACTTTTAGGTTCATAGCAAAATTGAACAGTACAGAAAGTTCCCATATACCTTATTGACATACATGTACAATTATTATCAATATCCTGAACCAGAGTGGCACATTTGTTATAATTGATGAACCTGCATTGACATGTCATTGTCACCCCAACTCCGTAGTTTACATTAGGGTTCACTCTAGGTGGCTTTGCATATTTTATGGCTCTTAACAAATGTATAATTACATATATTACCATTGTATTATCATAGATAGTTTCATTGCCCTAAATAGTTTATGTGCTTTACCTATTCGTTTCTCCCTTGCCTAACCCCTGGCATCCATTATAGTAGCTGGAAGCATATAGCATGTAGCCTTTTCAGATTGGTTTATTTCACTTAGTAATATGCATTTAAGATTCTTCCATGTCTTTTTATGTCTTGATGGTTTTCTTTTTAGTGCTGAATAATAATCCATTGTCTGGATGTACAGGTTTATACACTCTCCTAATTGAGGACATCTTATTGACTTCCAAGTTTTAGAAATAGTAAGAAAAGCTGATAGAGACATCTTTGTGCAGATTTTTGTATGGCTTTAAGTTTTCAGTACATTTGGGTAAATATGAAGGAGCCTGATTGCTGGATCATATAGTTAAGGGTATGTTTAGTTTTGAAAGAAACTGCTAACTAGTCTTCCAAAGGGGCTGTACCATTTTATATTTGCACCAACAACAAATGAACATTTCTGCTGTATAACATTATCAGCATTCAGTGCTGTTAGTGTTTTGGAATTTGACCATTCTAATAGGTTTGTAGTGGTATCTGCTTGTTTCAGTTTGCATTATCTCTAATGACGTGTATGATATTGAACATATTTTCACATGTTTACTTGTTATCTGTAGATTTTCTTTGATGAGGTGTCTGTTCATATTTTTTGCCCCTCCCTTTTTTTTCAAAGATTTTATTTATTATTTTTAGAGAGGGAACGGGAGGGAGGCAGAGAGGGAGAGAAACATCAATATATAGTTGCCTTTCGTCTACCTCCAGCTATGGACTTGGCTGCAGACCTGGCTTACAACCTGATGATGTGTGCCCTGGCTGGGAATTGAACCAGTGACCTTTGGTTTTGCCCATTTGTAAATCAGTTTGATTGTTTATTGATGTTTAAGTGTTCTGGGTATCTTTTATATAACAGTCCATTATCAGGTATCTTTTACAGATATTTTCACCTAGCCTGTGGCTTATTTTCTCATTCTCTTTTGCAGAGCAGTTTTTAATTTTAATGAAGACCAGCTTATCGTTGTATTGCGTTTGCTTCTTTGCCAAAGATCAGTTGACTACATTTATGTGGGTCACTTTCTGGCTTTGTATTTTATTTCATTAATCTATTTGTTTATTCTTTCTTTAGTATCACAGTCTAAGTCTTGAAGTTTGGTAGTATCAGTCCCCAATTCTGTTCTTCTCCTTTAATATTGAGTTGGTTATTTTGGGTCTTTTCCCTTTTCAAATAAATTTTAGAATAACTTTATCCATATTCACAAAATAACTTGCTATGATTTTTATTGGAACTGCATTGAATGTATAGATTGGGTTCAGAAGAACTGATATCTTGACAATATTGTGTCTTCCTATCAATGAATATGGAGTATCTCTTCATTTATGTATGTCTTTGATAATTTTCCTCATATAGATTTTGTACATAGTTTATTAGAATTATATCTAGCCCTGACCAGTGTGGCACAATTGGTTGGGTGTCATCCCACAAAGTGAAGGGACACCAGTTTGATTCCCAGTCAGGGCACATGCTTGGGTTATGGATTCGGTCCCTGGTTGGGGCACATATGACAGGCAACCCATTGATGTTTCTCTCCCTCCCTTCCCCTTGCTCTAAAAATAAATAAATAAAATTAGTAAAAAAAATAATTATACCTAAATATTTATTTTGGGGGATGCTAAATTTTAATTTGAAAATTCCACTTGCTCATTGATAGTACAGGGTGCGCACAATAAATTGGCAAAATTTTAGTAAAATGCACAACATACCACAAAAGTGTTATATTTTGAAATAAATTTATTCTTGTATGTAAATACAGAAACATAGTTATTTTTAATTGTTAAAAGTCTCCATTTGCTGTAGTAATGGACTCAATTCAACTTCAGAATTTTGAGCACACTTTTAACTTTTCTTTATCCATGGGTATCATAAAGTTTTCAGTCTTAGCTTTAGCAGCCTCTTTATTGGAACGAGGTTGTTAATTAACTTCTCTCTCACAAATGCTGCGTACAAATAGTCTAAAGGATTTGCATCTGGTGAACTAGGCATCCAGATTTCCTTTGACCAGAATTCAGGAACAATGACACTGAGAAATTCTTGCACCTTTTTGGTGTTATGTGCTGGTGCACCATCTTGCTGGAAGATCAAATGATGTCCATTTGTGACTTGCTTCATCTGTGATACAACTACTTCTTTCAAAACATCAGAGTAAACATCCTGGATCTTCATTGATGTTGTCCTGGATTTTGTGTACAATATCTGGACTGGTGCAATCCTTGTGCGCCTGTGCGTTTTCCTTGGTGCAGTGACATCAGCATCAGCATCATACACCTTCTTCACATTGTCAACTGTACGTAAAGGGATGTTATTAAAGTTAGCAATTTCCTTGGCAGTTCGCCCTGCATGCAGTCCAGAAATTATGGTTGCTCTAACATCAGATTCTTTGGACATGATAGTTGCTTTCAGAATTTAATGCTTTATCTCTGAAATAATGGTGTTAAATTATAACCTTAGGAACACAGTTTTTCAAAATTAGTAGGAAGCATGTGAAAGAAGGAGATACAAAGTTATTGCCAATGTATCCCACACACCCTGTATATAGAGTTGACTTTTATATTAGCTTTATATCCTGCAACTCTACTATAATTACTCATTAGATGCAGGAGATTTTTGGTCACAAATTGAAATTTTTCACATTTTCTACATAGGCCATTATTTCATCAGCAAACAAAGATAGGTCTCTCTTTTCCCAATTTGTGTATCTTTTACTTCCTCTTTTTATTGTATTAGCTAGGACTTAAAGTATGATGTTGAAAAGCAGTGGTAAGAAGGTAATTTTTGTGATCGTGGTGGGAAAGCTTCAAGTTTCTCATTAAGCATAATGTTAACTGTAGGTTTTTGTAGATGTTCTTTATTAAGTTGAGAAACTTACCTTTTACTCCTAATTTTTGAGTTTTAAAAATCATGAATGGGGTTTGGATTTTGTCAAATGCTTTCCCTTCATCTGTTGATATTCATTTGATTTTACTTCATTACCCTATTGATGTGATGGATTACATTAATTTTTCAAATGGTGAACCTTACATACTTGAGGTAAATCCCACTGGTTATGGTATATAATTCCATTTATGCATTGTTGGATTTGATTTGCTATTATTTTGTTCAGGATTATGCATTTATGTTCATGAGAGATGTTGGTCTGTAGCTTTATTATTACTTTTTTTTTTTTTTTTTGTAGTGTCTTTGCCTGGTTTTGGTATTAGGATT